>JACXGM010032340.1:0-12664 GCA_016801145.1 Umbra pygmaea | reverse complement strand
GTGGCGCAGCTTTTGCGGATACATGTCACGCCCATAATTGTCCATAAATAGTCAGTGAAACTCCCCGAAATTAATATTCATTGATTGAGAAATCATGGCATACACAGTAGTGAGGAAAACCAAAAAAGCAACTTCACTCAATGTCAAGTAGAAAATATTGTTGGCGAGGTGGAAAAGAGGAGGAAAATGTTGTTTTATGTGCACAGTGTGCCTATTACGAACGGCGAAAATGCGTTGGAGTGGCAAAAAAGGTTGCAGACGCTTTGAATGCCGTGGTCGAAATAAAAAAGTGGTCAGATATCAGTCGATGTCGAAAAGCGTCTATAGCGCTTCATCGCGAAAGTGGCTGCCACGGGTGGGGGAAATGGGTAACATTAGAGCAACATGTCTGCATCACAAGTTATTTGGACATTGGTGGAATGAAAATGCTTTCGATTAATTAAAGCATTCTCATTCGGTCTCCTTATGGCAACATGAGTGCAGTCAAAAGCATCGATTACATTTGGGATACCGGACATAGCTTTTTGTGCTTTTTGATTGCCTGTTCACCCACCGTGTACGGAAACTTCATGTACTTATGCGCCAAGCCTATTATACCGACTTACACGTCTGCCATAACTCGGCTGAGATATCCCTCACTTGTGAGTAAATTCCATCTGGAAAGTGCAATGTCGCCAGAAATCCTGTTATGAGTGATATGAAAGCCGCCAATAAATAATATTCATTATTAGCCTATTATTATAATTACAATTATTATCTTCTAACATTGCAAGGTCAGCTATTGTGCGTCATTACGCATTGTGATGGCATGGCTTTTTATAACCATCTATTTGATTGTATCTGATAATCTACAGATGTATTAATCTAATTGTAAATGTAAAATAGTTCTGCACAAATAGAAAATCTTGAACCTTTCAAAATGGTTAAGACATGCGAAAAATGCATGGAACACATTGAAAAGTTAAACAAACTAAATGCATATAAATGAACACAATGTTTCTGTATGTTATTACGACATTTATACTAAGAAAACAATATTCCCCAATTGACAATAAAGACTATCTATTATCTATTTATTATCTATCTCATCATCATCTATTTATCTGCACCGCCAGACAGAGACATCGACAAGAATATTAGTTTCAAACATGATTTTGTTCTTTTTACTGTATTATTTATGAGGATGAATTACATAACATGCCAATATAATTAGCCTACATAATATATTTGAGTGTTCTTTTTGCAAACATGTGCAATATGTCCTTCATTTGCCTTTACGTTAAAGTCTTGTTTTATATTGTTTGTATTTCTCTGCAGGCTGTTAATTGTATGCATGGCTTTGTGACATCTTCATATTATTAATGAGAGGCAGTATTTCGATTTCGGTTACACAACGCTCTGCAGTTTCAGACGGATCTACAGTAGCCTACGTGTTTCATCCATCTGCCGATGGTGTCGCCATTTCTCATTTCATCCATTTTTGTGCGTACGCATGGGTCAGAGTTTCCGTGAAGGACCGCACATTTTCCCGTCAAGTTTGCTTTTTATAAATCCCAATTATTGTGTAGAGAGATGCGTACGTCTTCTTTTGTGCGTACGCCAGCTTTATAAATGAGGCCCCTGGACAGGACTGTAGAAGGGCACCAACCCACTAGCAGGACTGATAGCTGCTTCTTTATGTGAGGAGGAACAGGAGGAGCACTGCAAAAGCCCTACAAATTTCCCTCTTGTGGGCTACTTGTGTGCATGTTTCTGGCCAAAATAAAAGAAATAAACTCCATGAGGGTGGCATGAGGAACCGACATCCACTAGTGGGACCTGTGCTCACAGCCCATCACCCTGCAGCTTGTTTGGCATTCGCCAGAGAACACCAGAATTGGCAGTTCCACCATTGGAGCCCCATTCTCTTCACAGATGAAGATCAAGTTCACACTGAGCACATGTGACAGACATCAAAGAGTCTGGGGATGCCAACTCCAGCAAGGCTGCCCCTGTGTTTCAAAACTGCCATTGTGATTATCTAGAAAAGGTAGGCATCAGATGGGTCATTTGTTAAGTCAGGCTTGTAGTCAGACAAAAATGTCAAATATACAAGTATCAAACGCGAAACGCAAGTTACATTGTGGGAGGGCGTGTTAGTCACATGCTATTTTAAGGGCGCATGCTTAACCATAATGTAGCGTGTGTACAACGCGCGTACACTTTGCTCCTCTCATCTACACAAATGCAGCAGTTCTTTAATATTGCAATACATAATTAGAAGGAAAAATATTACCACACGAGGATGTCATGTGGTGTCTGAAAATGTGAAAAATAGGTATACATCTAGTGTACACATTTCCTCAAATTATTCATAATGAATTATATACACTGATATACATCAACCTCAAGGGAACCCATTCAATCAACAAGTATACACACGTAATTTGCGATGCTAATAGTAAAATCACCCATGTCTTTACTCAGAATTACTCAGGCATGAGCCATGACTCATTTATGGCAACTTTGCCATGAGGAATCCCTTCTTGGATGGGTGGCTGTGAAGGGGACAACAGCTATCCATTAAAGACATGGTTATGATGACACAATTTATGATGCCAGCAAGTGCGTAAAATGCTGTTTAATCAAAAACACACACAAACACGCAGTGTAGCCTTATTGAACGAACATTTGGCACACTGAAAATGCACGTCACGTGTTTAGAACAGGTACACTACTCAAGTCGCAGCATTCTTTGTGGCTTGTTGTATTTTATGCAACATTTCCCTGAATCATGGATGTGTTGATGACATTAATTAGGAAATATTAGAGGACTTCAGGAGACGTGATGTTGAAATGCGTGCCAGCCACTTAAATGCCCAGAAATGTAGAACGGGAGTGGAAAGCTTATTTGACAGAAGAGTAATCTCGGTCTAATGTTAGACTACATAGCAAAAAAATTACCATGCATTTATAACCTCGTGATTCAGTGAGAGTGAGTCCAAAACATCGGAAAGTACGTTATGTCTTGTGACATTTCTTTATTTACATTTTGTAAAAAGAAAAATCAATAGAAAATCGCCGTTATAATAGCAATCCGCCATGGAATAAGCGCTCCTGCTCTTAAAGGGAATGTGAGATGACGATCTGATTGGTTTATTGCACGTTACGCCCAAACCACACCTATGACTAATGAAGCTACTTTAGACCTACCCATTTTAGATATGCGTCGGGTGCAAGAATCATTTATCCCGCCGATAAAATAGCAACAGCGCCCGGGACCCTCCCACAATATAACTTGCGTTTCGCGTTTGATACTTGCGTTTCAAATCGTTAAAATAGGGCCCACTGACTTTAAACCAGGTTTTTCCTGGTCAGTGGCGGAATTGTTTTCGGGGACTGCAAGATAGCACCAGGGAACTTTTGCGCCGGAACACGCCTCTTCTTTTCGCTGAACCGCCCAACGAACGCAATATCATTCCCTAATTTACCGACACGCGTCTGTGGAGGGAAAAGTCACATATGCGTCGGGTGTAAGATAGGAATGATACATGCGTTTGTGTAAAAAGTCAATTGCGCTGGGTGTAACATAGGGCCCTATGTGTAGTAGAATCAATACAATATAAAATGAAAAAAGAGAAATCAAGCAAAGTACGTAAATATAGGTCTGGACATCAGGCACTTACACAGATAGACTTCAGGGTTGGGGCTTGTGCCCCTTCGCTTTTCCCCTTCTCTAAGGCCCTCTTGGCCAGTGTTGCCTATTTTTCTTAAAATATCTAAAATACTATAAGATTGTAATATATAAAATACTATTTTATGCAGCTTCTAGGTGGCTTCAGCCTGTCACAGAGCAAAGCTGTCTACCCCACGCCGGAGGATGTCATGGGGGGTAGACAGGCAGAGGGTTATTCAGTGCCATTAATGACTGGTAACATATTTTAATCTTACCCAGATAGCAAGCAGTTAGTGGTCAAACGGCAGTCGTCTAAAGATGAAATGGTGCACCGACAGTAGAATAGCAAAGTGGCTGTCACGTCCAGCCCAGTGAGGGCTTGCATGAACTTCAAACCGAGACATGACTCCTTTTATAATATTGTTTCCTATACACCAGTGCAAGGCACTGTTGGTTTTGTTCATGTGTGATGTCCCTTAAGTATGTGTGACAACTTTCTCTAGTTTGGCCAGTACTAGGATAGGGTTTAGGTTAGGTTAGGCTGGTATCTTTTAGATCTGATTGATGATCATGTTTAGCCATGGTCGATTAGCTAATTAATTGTCATTATATAAACGCTGGCCAGACTAGAGGAAGAGACTGTTTTTCTGTTGTCATGTGATTATCTGTTTCACTTGGTTTACGGGCTTGTATTCTCTCATGGACTGTGGATACTCTACTGTTTTGTGCCCTCTCCACATTAAGAGTTGTAAGTAGAGTATATCTATACTGTATGAGTTTAAGCGTACCCATATGTAGATTACCATCGCATTTAAGAGTGTATTAGTAATCAGTAGTCATTGTGCATTTCAAATTTTCTCGGTCCATTACTCAAGTCAGGAAGACATTGCAATGTTTATATTGTTCCACCGTTCTGTGTATCGACCGGATTGTTCAGTAAATCTACAAACTGCCATTTCCTGCTTGGTCTAGCTCTCTCCATTCAACCTTACTCCACACCACACGAGTTGTGAGAGTGGCTCAATTGTGGACCAACAGTTATTAGGCGTGAAATGCCCAATTCGACAAAATGGGTAGACTACTGTCGCTACTCTAGAATCCCCTTTATATTAGCATTGCCAATTTACAGTGAGCACCATAATTCATTGGGCCGTAATCGTTCTTTTTTTAATTTGGTACTGTATTCTAGCACTTTGAGTTTGAAAGGATGCAATAACAATGAGGTTGAAGTATAGATTGTCAGCTTTAATTTGAGGGTATATTCATACACATCAGATGAACTGTTTAGAAATTACAGCAATTTTTGTACATTGTCCCTCTGTTTTCCGGCACCAAAAAACATTGGACAGTTTCATTTAATGTAGATTAAAGTAATAACTATACATATTTGGTTGCATATCATTTGCATGCAATGACAACCTGGCTGGGTATATTCCCTGGAAATCCCAGGCCTCTGCCAGGTCTGTACTGCAGTCATCTTCAGTTACTGTTTGTTTACACTTCTAGGCTCCTGACCAATCCACGCCTTTGGGAAGTCAGCCCCCAATTCAAGCAGCCAATCCATCTCTTTTCCGTCCGGGCTCCTCAATGGTGGAACCAGCTTCCACTGGAAGCTAAAACAGCAGAGTTTCTACCCATCTTCAGGAAATCCTTCCTCTTCAATGAGTACTTACTCATTGTATTCCACTCCAGTTGTCTTAAAATACTTTTGTTATCTGTATGATCCTTCTCTAGCACTGTTTTTGACTATTCACTGTTTCAAATTTTGAATGCTCTTACTACTGACTTGTGGTTGTTTCACCTAATTTCTCCTAAATGTATACAATTATTGTAAGTTGCTCTGGATACTGCTAAGTGGGACAACATTACCACATTAGCTGAAATGTAAAAACTATTTATTTTAAGAACTCGAACGCAGGCTACATTTCCTCCTAGAACAGAGATTACATATAAGGTCTCAAATATTCAACTGGTCTTTTTAATATTTATTATGTTGTTAAAAGGCTTAGATTTTCGTTATGATATGACTAGATTTATGTTAGAACACATTGGGGAACTTCTCACCTGTTTTTGCATTTATATCCACAAAGGTGGTAGAGAAACCATTGCAAAATATACAGTACTGTAGCAAAACACAAAGAACTACAAATGTTATGTACAGGTAGTGCCCCTGTTTTAATCTATTTGGTCTTAGTGAATTTAACCCATGTGACTGAGACACATGAAAGTGACTCACACATAGACAGCTATTTACTTGCACACGGGGAGTATGGTTTTCTTTACTGTAGATTGGGGTTTGGTTTGTGTCTTTCAATCAATAGCCAACATGTAACTCTCATGTACTGTAGAATAATACTGCCCTCTATTGTTCTTCAACATGTTCTACTGACATCTGAGAAGTTTTAATACCGTTCAAATATAGAGGCAGTCCATACAGGCCAATGGAGCATTTGAGTAAGCCAGGGATCATCAATGCATCAATTTTTTTCTTCTCTCATGTTCAATTCACTCCAAAACAAGTATGGGATAGTCAAAGATAAATCACATGCTTCCTCCAAGCACATGTCGCCAAACTGGTTTGAATCTTATCACACTCTAAGAACACAAATGCTTTATGTTGATACACATATGGAAGTTACACGTTCATGAACAATAAACCACAAATTACTTCAAGGCTCCTGACCAAGGAGTTTCTAGGGAGCAATGTGACAAGGTATTGCGAATGACACCGAAAAAGCCCTGCACTATCCACAGAGCACGCACACACCTACATGCACTTCCGACCTACTTGTGTTTGTAATCAGCTGAATAAACCAGGCCACATTCAACACATTTAAATCCACAAGCAGCCCAGGCTGGAGTGGAGAAGTGTGATAGACAGATGGCCTAGGGTAGATAGTGGTAAAGAAAGGGAGCTGCACTGAAAAGGATGTGGTACTCTAAGGGATGGCTTGTTCTGGCCGCGAGGGTCGCTCCGTCACGGCGCGTAACAAAAGGTCCCCAAAGATGGCAGGTCTTATGGTGTCAATGTCCCCATCCCCAACCCATTGTCACCCACCTCCACCCCAGTTTTATAATTTATGAAACGCAATCGACTGTGACACAAAGTGTTTACCTAGCGTGTCTGCCACCACAACCAAAAAGAGAAAAAAATTATGTGCACCAGGTTATAGGCACAAAAATAATCCCCCACAAAGCCAGAGTTTAAAGAGGCTTTGCCAATATCCCTCTGCACTCTGCAAAAAGACGAGAGAGAGATAAAGAGAAAAGAAAAAAACACCAGAAAAAAGCTGTTCAATTCACCCCTTAGTCTCGTTTGGGATTGCTAATTATTGTTTTTTAGAGCTCGACAATTGGGGTATTAGGGCATAAGCGGCTGAAGATAACATCCGAACCGAAGGAGGAAAGGGAAGAGACGTGTGGAGAGAAAGATAATAGAACGACAGAAGGGAAGACATGATAGGGCCTCGTCCATAGTGGCGTGTCTCTCTGCGCTGGGTTATCAACCTGCTGCTCTATTGTTCTTTGCACATTTCAGTCTGAGAGTCCTTCCATGGTTGTGCAGGTGCCCATAAAAATTGTGAATATTTTATAATCTTTACCTAATCGGACTTGCGTAATTATGAATGTACAATGTTTAGCTGTAACTTCATGTATTGGCTGAAGGACATTTTTTGTGATCAATTGGTTTGTTGTTTTGTTGAGTCTTTAGGGAGGTGTTAAGATCCAAACTTCATGTCTTTAGGGAGGTGTTAAGATCCACCCTGAGTCTTTAGGGAGGTGTTAAGATCCAAACTTCATGTCTTTAGGGAGGTGTTAAGATCCACCCTGAGTCTTTAGGGAGGTGTTAAGATCCAAACTTCAATACTTTAGAGAGGTGTTTAGATCCAACTTCTGGGTCTTTAGCGAGGTGTTTAGATCCAAACTTCAATACTTTAGAGAGGTGTTTAGATCCAACTTCTGGGTCTTTAGCGAGGTGTTTAGATCCAAACTTCAAGTCTTTAGGGAGGTGTTTAGAGCGAGGTGTTTAGATCCAAACTTCAAGTCTTTAGGGAGGTGTTTAGATCCAAACTCTGGGTCTTAAGGGAGGTGTTTAGATCCAAACTTCAATACTTTAGAGAGGTGTTTAGATCCAACTTCTGGGTCTTTAGCGAGGTGTTTAGATCCAAACTTCAAGTCTTTAGGGAGGTGTTAAGATCCAAACTTCATGTCTTTAGGGAGGTGTTAAGATCCAAACTTCAATACTTTAGAGAGGTGTTTAGATCCAACTTCTGGGTCTTTAGCGAGGTGTTTAGATCCAAACTTCAATACTTTAGAGAGGTGTTTAGATCCAACTTCTGGGTCTTTAGCGAGGTGTTTAGATCCAAACTTCAAGTCTTTAGGGAGGTGTTTAGATCCAAACTCTGGGTCTTAAGGGAGGTGTTTAGATCCAAACTTCAAGTCTTTAGGGAGCTGTTTAGATCCATTCTGAGTCTTTAGGCATGTGGTTTTTAGATCCAAACAACAACAGCTTTTAACCACAGCAAATAACTTTGTCCTCGTGTTTCTCTCTCCTTCCCTTTTTCTTTCTCTCATTCTATCGCTCACTCTGTCGCTCACACTTTCAATCTCTCATATCTCTCCTTTTTTATATCTGCCCCGCTTTTTTTATTTCCATGACATCTGTCATTTCTTGCACAGCGGAGTCAAGAGAGAATCAACATTAGAGTCACATCCTCAAAATGTTTATGTTCTTTAAAAAGCACTTAACACATCCACACAAAACAGGGGACATAAAACAAGTCACTGATTAGAGGGTTGTACAGCCACACAATGATCTTCAAGTTTACATAACAGTGTGTCATACAAATCTGAGCGCTTTCTCAGTTTATCTCTTTAGTGTGAGTGCCCACCATGGAACTCCACGTGGCACCTATGATGGCCTACAAGGCACACATTTCCTCAGCACAAATGGCAAAAGCAAATATTGAAAGTTAGACTATGGCCTAAGGCCAATCGAGAAGAAAACAATATGAAAAAGAGTAGGCATAGAAAACACACACCCTGGCTGCTATCCCGTGAATGAGCGAAGCAGCCAAAGTCATCTGGAAGCCTTCACATGCCAATGAATAAATAATGCTGTAATTAGTAAAGAAAACAGCGCCACCTGTTGGTGTCAAGTCCCTCTGAACCCTGGCATTGTGGGGTGCACCTGGGCTTACGGTGCTGTGGAGGGCGGGTTGGGATTCTGGGTTCTGCGCTAGTTGTGTGGGTGTACTGTGCCGTGTCCCCGGGTCCGCTGAAGCCTACTGGGACCCACCTGGCAGAGAAGGGCCAATTCTGGTGGTGACCAGCTGTCCCCCAGGGCCCCAGACAGACAGTAGGAGGCAGATGGATGGGTCACTGGCGCTGCCAGAGGGCCAGAGGGCCAAGTGAAGAGGCAGCCAAAACCATCAAGACCTGCATTCATAGTCCCAAACGAACAGATGAATACATGCTTGAATAGGTCGACATACATTTAGCCATGCTTAGTGGAACACACTGTTGAAACTTCCACCTCAACATTTTCATTAATAAAACATACAGAATATTTATGATATAGTCACACATGGATAATTACAGCACTCAAGTGTCTTTATATAAATATACGGAAATCTAACAATCACAGATTCATGCCATTGTTTTAATTCTACATAACCGGCATACCCAACTTGTGTGTGTTTGTTTTGGTGAGGATTTGCGGAGTAATCTAACCCATATTACAGTATTTACATGTATATATTTTAGCAGGTCAATAGACTGAGAAGAAATTTGCATTTAAAACAACAACCTGGGAATCACGACTGTTACCAAGGAAACCCCCAACATAGATATGTTTTAAATGTTCTATTTTATAATGGAGTGGGCACAGTAGAATGAATAGACACACAAAAAATCCTTGGGCATTTTTTTATTAATCTCAGCCTTAAATCTTTAAAGTTTTGGCAAGGAGGGGGGGTTGTACATGTTTCCTGTTCTTACTTAGTTTTGTTGCTTACAATAAAAATAAAACGAAAAATAGTTTGCTAACTTTGTGTGTCGAGAGCATGGGCACGTTGGAGAGAAACCGCCATTGAGTATGGCGGATCGTGACGGGGGTGACTGAGGTGGAGGTCGCCGGCGGCTCCACTCAGTCAGTCCGCAGTCACAGATGCTGCAGTGTTTGGGTGTTGACTCTGTGTAATTTGTTTGCTCTGATTTGTTTCGGTGTGCCGGGGGAGTTCCGTTTTTAATTTTGCCTCTCTGTGTTTACCTCTCTTAGTGGAGCACTGATCTGTTAAGCGTGAGAGAGAGCTAGTGAAACAGAGAGAGAGAAATAGAGAGTGAAACAGAGAGAGAGAAATAGAGTGACAGAGAGAGAGAGGGGGCATGGAGAAAGCGATTGAGGCAGTAAGGGAGGTGGGGCGTTTCAGTAAAGGCAAATTTAAAAAAAGGAGCACTGCAGATTGTTTTAAGCTCTTCATGCCCCTTCGGGCCCAAAGGCCTCGCTCGCAGCCTGCACCTGCTCCGTCCCTGGGGATCCCGTATCCTGATCCGTGCCCCCCATCTCTCCCCAAACCCCCGGCCCTACTCCTCCACACAGCCTCAGCTCCCGGAGCGGCAGCCACCTCTCCCCCCCATCCTTGCCTCCAGCGCCTGGCAGAGCCTTAATCAGCCCGCCTCCGCGCCTGGATGCCTGCCACTCGTTAGCCTGATTGAAAACATTGTGGCTCACATGCTGGAAAACACACACGCACAGTCACTGTGGCTCACACCCTACACGCACACACACCATGAATGCAGATAGAAAAATATAGGCTACTGACTGTAAAGTACTTATATGTGCACATAAGCAAATGACGTTGGAGGTTAAACTAATTGTGAAATCATTGATTATACATGCCTTATGCACATTTTTTTTTATTAACAGTAATTGCCACTAATGTTCAGACAAAGTAAAACAAATCACACACAGACCATTTGTAAAAGGAATTGTCCCAGCTACTGTTTTTATTGAAATCATTGAGAGTAATCATTGTCACAACCACCTGACCTCTGAACCATTGGGTATTGTAACTGGACATCTACGTGGAGTTTGTTTGTCGTGCATACAGTGTTCTAAAATGGAGTATGAGTCAACGTTCATGAGAGTTTATAACACGCATGTACAATATTACCCTATTTTTCCACTTATAGAACATTGTTTTAATATAAGGTGATAAAGCAGACGTGCTGGTTGAAATGACAGCACGTCTGAGGTCCATGGATAACGTGGGAAGAAAACACATCCCATAATTTAACACTGACCTTGCCCTTCTCACTGAGGGCTCTGGTCTGTTTCCATAGCATCAACAAAAAAAAAGCTTCCTCAAAAAAATTTGAAGATGACAGTTTGAAAACCTGCTGAAGTAAACGGCCATAAAGACAAGTTTCAGATGGATTGTGCATTGGTCCACATTGTTCCAAAATGTCATTTTACATACTGGGAGAGAAGGCCGAATATAATCATACCATGTTGTCAATTTGTCATTTTGTTTGTTATTTTTGTCCACAGTATGTTCTTTTTCAAATTATAATTTATTTTGGATACATTTAATTTCGAAAAGAAATATATCATTCTCTCAGTATCATCCTAATAGACATTTACACACACAAACACATTCACACACACATTTCAACCCAAACGACTATATTAGTTGATTGAACAAATCTATTTATCTAATCAAAACAATTTTTTACGTTCAGGGTGTGATCCCTTTCATTTTTAAACCATGACACTGGTCACAATGAGCCAACTCTGCGAGTCCACTATATCGGGTAAGATGAAATGAACACTTACATAAATATACCTGACCCTTTCCATTCCTTTGGCCTTTGCTACCATCTTATCAAGGCAATCTCATAGCTCACTGAAAAATGAAATAAAAATACAATACACAACTGCAAAAATAAATGTATTTCCTTAAGAGCAATAAAGAATGCATTATAAAAAACTGATTGACAATTAAACACAAATAAAGAACTGGCACTGGATTCAAATTATATATAACAAGCAGGGAAAGATAATCTCTCTCTCTCTCATTGTAATTTCCCCACACGAGAACCTTCTTTGGGTTTTGTTAAAATGTCAAGACTAGAAAAACAAAAATGTTTTTTCAAAAGGAAAAAAACAACGAATAAAACCTTTTTTTCTAATAGATTCCTCGCTACAGTTTCACATTTTCATTAAGCATTAAGTATTTCACTGTATGTATTAGTAAATTCAGACTGAAGTGATGATGAGTACATTGTCTCATTGTTAGTAGCAGTAGCATTAATAGCATAATTACATAAACATTTAAAGGGGTTAGAATTCAAGACCATAGTCATGACAGCAGTCTGATTCTATGCATACAGCACCCTCTAGTGGTGGGATACAAATGTCTGCTCTGCAAACACACCACAGTTTAGCTGAATTATACAGTGGCTTTTTACAGAAGTGTGCAGAAGGCAGTTGAGTCAAAACAGATGCCGAGGCTTGCATTTTAAATGGGCTGAATCACGTTAAAGCTAATTTGACTCAGTTTGTTATTGTAAATATCCTCAAATCTAACTGTAACCCTTAAGCTTACTAAAGCCTTGTAACCAGTGTTGCCAACTTAGCGACCCTGTTGCTAGATTTAGGGACTTTTCAGACCTCTTTACGTCTTTTATTTTAAAAAGCGACTAGCGACAAATTTAGCGACTTTTTGTGGTGTTATTGGCGACTTTTGGAGACTTGTTCTCACTCTTCTCAACGAGCAGCGGGTGCTGTGGTAAGCCCCTACTTCCCCACCTGAAAGCACTCACAGGCAGGCAGAGGCAGCCCAGTCCGCGCAGGCGCAGTATTTCCACCCAGTAGTCCATTCAGTGCAACGAGAGAGAGAGAGAGAGAGAGAGAGAGAGAGAGAGAGAGAGAGAGAGAGAGAGAGAGAGAGAGAGAGAGAGAGAGAGAGAGAGAGAGAGAGAGAGAGAGAGGGAGAGAGAGAGAGA
>JACXGM010032339.1:0-12827 GCA_016801145.1 Umbra pygmaea | reverse complement strand
GTTGTCTTGCCTCAAAACTGACTGTTGGGTGAGTGATGTCATACCCAGTCAGTAAATGCTGGTCACTATGCCTGTGTTAATTGTTTTGTTCAACATGCAACCAAAGCATGTTCAAATATCTCTAAAAAAAAAAATGATAAGGGTTACATCAATCAAATATTATTAATACATCACAACACACTGCCTAACTTCCTCAATATTTTTTGACCATCTGTTTAGCCATTTCATTACTGTTCCATGACAATATACTTATTTAAAAAAAAGTAATACATACTATTTTACCTACACTGCAAAAAACTGTTTGGTAAAAAACTTTCCTTCAAGACAATAACAGAAAATATTTTCTAAACACAGTCAATGTCCGTTACCACACAGAGCTGATATTACTTTGTAATGGACATCTACTGTAAAGGACTTTCTGTTATTATCTTGCAGGAGATGTCCGTAAAAAAAACACAAAAAGTACTGGTAATTTGTTCGCATTACTTTTTACTGTTTATTCATGGATATTTTTTATAGTACATACTAGATCCTTAAATTTAACATCAAATTAATTAATTATCCATATTATGATCATCTTTAAACAATTTGTTGAAATCATATAATAAATAATTAGACCATAAGCTGCTGTTGTTTACACTTTTGTCTATCGTGAATAGAAAAAGGTTTAAAGTTTGGTGCAAACACACAATCATCAATCTACTTCACATCGTTGTCTGCCTTGATGGATGTCGGATGTAAAAGGAGGCTCATTGTGACAGCTCTCTTGTGACCTTAAGGGGCAGTCTTCTCTTCGCCTCATATTTGTTTTGTATTTAGTGTTAACCAGTTGTCTAGTCAGCAACTGATTCGTTTTACATAGGCTACAGTATTGACAATGGAAGCGCTTACCAGACAATGGAAACTATGGTGGAAATATTCCCAAAGCCCTGAAACTAGTCAAAAGATAGAATGACCTAATGAACACATTTTTAAAGCAAAAACTTAGACAACAAACATATAACTTAAGTGTTTCACAGTTGCTAGTTGCCCAACCAAACCACATAGAAGTAAACAAATCAGTTAAACATCTGTTTTTAAGTTGTTTTTTGTCAGTTGTAACATTATGCACTGATTTTAAATACTTTCATACATTTACAGTGAAATACTGTGAAGATATCATTAACTAACAGAAATGAAAGCTGTTTGAACTGGGATTATCCTGATATATTATGATGGTGCCTAACAAACAATTTAAAGACTCCACTTCAGTATCATAACCCTAGTAGATTATAGTAGATTGAAGTTAAGCGTTGAGATTCGTCCATCTCCTACACAACAAATGTAAAAGGTTCTTAGAGGTGTTGTTAATGTCTAACTGCAATCCAATAAAAAACCTTTATTTGACAAAACTTTTCAAAACAACCTCTTCATGAAATACAGAAATCCCACTACTCCCTCCTCGCTGTGTTCTAAAATGCCGAACGGGATTGGGAATCTTTTCCTGGAGCCTGGCTGCTTGTCAGTGTCCATGGAGGGTGTGTGGACGTGGACCTGCCACGCGTTCGGGAGGCCTGCATCTCACAGCCTACCACTGCCTGCGTCCCAGACCACACACTATTCTCAATGTAGTGCACCATGACCTGGTCAAATGGGGTGCACAACATAGAAATACGGATGCCATTTGGGACAACGTGTTTGTGTCGACAAGCCCCCTGCCTGCCCCTGCCTGCCCCTGCCTGCCCCTGCCTGCCTCCTGCCTCTGTGGAACCAACAGTTTATTTTTTAGCAGCAGGGCCTAGTGCATGCACTGGGGGGGGGCATTGTACGGCATTAGCAAGACAATGGCGCCATATGTGGAACAGAAGGATCTCTTGCTCGGCCTATTCAGCACGAGAAGCTGCGGAGCAAACGCCAATCCACATATGCATGGCAGCGGTCACTGTGAGGTTACAGTTTTTAGCATAACAACTGATGAAAAAGTGAAAAGTCATTTTATTCCCATTTAGAGCTATTATATTATTGGCTTGGAGCGCCGTGTAGGGAAGTGGTGGGGGGGGGGGGGTTATTGGTCCTTAACAATACGAGGCGCAGTCCTCAGACGGTCCGAGGTTCACATGCAGAGATAATGGTGCTGGATCGTGTTCATTAAACTAGAGCATCGTGCTAATTTGGATACGTTGGATTTGAAGGCACACGCCGCCTGTGTGAAGTGTTGCTTCGTAGGTGCATTGATTCTAAAAATAGACATGTTGTTGTTTTTTTATTTAAAAAATCTAAATATAGTTTTTTTAACTCTTTGACAAATGTTACAGATTACTGTTTTTTATTTTTATTGGGTGGGAGTTCAAAAACAGACACAAATAAATGTTTGGCTGTGATGTTAAATGGAAGCTGAGGCGGTAATATGATCCAATAATAAATGTCTGAACATCTTGGTGTTGATTGGAGCATCACAGATCTTCAAATGGTACATTGCAGATTCAATCCATTCCTGGAGTATGGCGTCTTCACACTCAGTCAGCAATGCAGAGAGTCATATGGGAAAGTGTTGCTTGAACTGCGGCAACTAAATCATCTGCCAAGATACGCCATTTTGAAGTGGATGCATTTAAGCTCAACTTGATCTTCAGTCAAAACTGCAAAATACTTAAACATTTGACAGAATGTGTTAATATTAATTTTACTCTATTTACCATAACAACTACCAAACATCAGCATAATTATTCATGTTTATATTTAGAAATATACAGTAATAGCATGTATTATAAATGTATTACATACATGATACATGTATATTAAATTATACATTATGTGTCCTTAAAGAAAAACGAAAAATTAAGAACTAAAAAACAGTTGAATAAAATGTGTGCACTTGAAGTTACTATTGGTTTCAATGAGGTCAATAATTATTGGTCCATCTGCATTTAATGAATTGACTATGCTCCTAATCTAGCTCATAATGGCTTAAGGACACCTAAGGGTCCTCTGAATAAGATGAGGGCCCTATTGATCCACAAGACAAATGCTCTTTGGAATGTTAATAGTCTAATTTGCTTTAATGATTTCTCTGCGTTTTTCCCGGCCAAGGACAGGATAATATACACTTAACGGTGGCTATTCAACGCAGAAGCTACAGCAACTGGATGTTTCCTGGATGAAAATGTAGGGCAATGTAGAGCAGAAGGCCTGAAATTGATGATCAGGCCAACCATTAGTTTGTCTTTATTTGCTTTCTTCCAGGGCAATTATCGTGGATTAATGCTTGGCTCATGGATTGCAAGGAACAACATTAGCTGATGGTCTCCATTTTGAGAATGGACTATCTAGGCCTAATAAATAGTGTAATAATATTCAGGCCTCTACTTCCTTACTGCAACCTAAAGCTTCGAGATGGTCAGACACAGGTGATTGGATGTCTTTATAATTTACTGAATGAACTTTCAGATACAAACTTAACAGCCACCATATTAGGTCATTGAACATGCAACTAATCATAACAAACAAATAATTAGTAATTAGCTAATAATTAATTAATGTCTAGTACAAAAAAGGCCCATGATGCCTTAATACCTGAATTTGTGGTCCTCAATCTTAATTTTATAACGTAAGTAATTTATTTATGTCTAGTCTGCTTAACTCGTCCGTAGCCAGAGTTATGGCATGGCAGCCAAAAAGCCAGAAAACCACAGATCTGATTACTAACTAGTAATGAATAACTATTAACTAGCTATTAAGAAATTAAGAACCTCTAACTAACAAATAAATAGTAAATAGCAAAACAAATAATAATGATTAGCTAACTAATGACTAGCTAATAACTTACTGAGTTATTACCAAGTTACTAACTAATAACTTGTTGCCAGTCTTATTTCTAGCTAATTCTGATTTGGTACAGTATATTCATAATAAGGTGAAGATTACACTGTATACACACATATATACCTAACAACAGTGTGTGTATATGCATGTGTATACAGTAAAAGTGCCTGGGGCTAGTTATTTGTGTAATTTTATGTTATCCTTGACTTTTTGAATTTTATCTCTCACCCTGTGGGGAATTTTAATCTTGGACAAAAGCAGTGTGCTATGACACACCAAGGGCGGAATTCACCTATTTTAAATGTTTATGTCTTGTGAGATATTGCTTTAGCGGTTTCCAGACCTAAATGACATTGCCTTTCCGTCTCTGGGAGATGAAAAGCATCTCTTTAACATGCCCGGCGCTCAGTGTCTGAGTCACATCTGCCCGTTGACAAACAGCTAAGGAGTCAACCTGAGTCTGTTCCTTTTACTGGCAATTTTTACATTTTATCATTGAAGTCAATGAGCCAATCTGCAATTTACGCCGGCGAGAGCGGGATGAGTGTATTCAGAACTCGGTCACACAGCCAATCTCCTACTAAAGAGCAGTGATAATGTAATAATGCCTCACTGATGTGCCAGGCAGTAATGGTGCTGAACATCTACCATTCATCCAACACTATCTGATCATTGCTTTAACGGAATAATGCATTACCAGGAAATAGCTGTAAACCTCCAACTTTATCTTGTTAGAATGCATGTGGTAGGCACTCCTTTTTACTACATGAAAAGGTGTCCCTGTTGCCCAGTCGGGAAATAAAACCACAGCTCTTTCTGACTGAAGTAGAAACGAGATTGAAACCCTAAGGCATCTGACAAACGGCCAGTAGGGAATACCACACTGCCATACACAACCTCCAATGTGTGTCATAATATGATTACACCTAGTATTCTCCAATTACTTATTTTCACACAATATAAAACAGATGGATCTGAAAGTTCCACGTTCCCTTTTAACAGTACAATAGATTTAATTGATCCGGGGTCTTTCTCAGTATATTCTAACCCTGTCAATGTACAGCCTGCTTGACTGATGACATTTGAGCCTTCTGTCAATAATTACCTCAGTAAATGGGCTTAAATGGGCCAGGAAAGACTAATGTTGTGACTGTTCGCCATATCAACAATACATCCTGGCATGCATATGATTACAGAAAAAACCTTTAACTATTGTTTATGTGCATGAGTGTGTGTGCGTTTGTGTGTGTGTGTGGGCTAGTAACCTATTCATTAGGGTTAGGGTTAGGGTTGATGATTTACTGTACACATGATAATGCTCTGAGGTGCACAGCAATAATACAGTCAATAGAAATCTATTTAATGGATGCAGAGGTTGTATAAGGGCAATGGAGGTGTGTGTGTGTGTGTGCGTGCGTGCGTGCCCGTGCGTGTGCGTGTGTGTGTGTGTGTGTGTGTGTGCGTGCGTGTGTGTGTGTGTGCGTGCGTGTCCGCAGGACGGATCAGTGCACAGAGACAGGGCTTCGGACCTGGAAGGTGACATCTGCTATTAACCTTATACCGGGCCATTTTGTACATCAACGTCACTCACATTTATTAACAAGTGTAATCAAAGGAATTATGCAAATGTAATTTGATGCCTCCTGAATTATGCAAATCATCTGCAAATATAATGAATCACGACACCTGACCGGAGCAAGATGTGCGTGCGTGTGTGTGTGTGTGTGTGTGTGGACGGTTAATAAAGCATGGCTGGTTTATCATCTGTTATTACTGATCTCTGCAGTGCAGAAAACATTGTGTCTTATTGAATTCATTGGACCTACTGTATAAAGTACAGGTGCTACAGTATGTACCGGTACACAGTGATTTGTTAAAACATATCCTTTCTAAACCTAAGTTCAACTCTTGTTCAACATTAGAACCAAAGATGTTCACTTTTAAGTAAATGTTAGTAAACACAGTAAAACAACACAATAATGATAATTTAGATGTAAAAGATGACCAGTCCTGCATCTGTAGCTTACTCTATGAATTTGTGAGTGGTTTCATATGTTTTTTTATGAAAACAGGGGCACTATGTTTATTTCATTACTGTTTCCCTGTCAACTTCAGATAAAAAGTTGACAGGTATTGTTGTGTATTACATGAATGTACATATCTCATTCATTTCCTCAGAGTCCAGAGGATGTGTAGAAAATGGAGTATAGACTTTAATATTTTAATCAACAGTTTAACATCGAGTTCTCTCTGCAGAGACAATTCAGCTTTAAACTTTTAATTTAAACATTAAAGTCTATACTCCATTTTCTACACATTCTCTGGACTCTGAGTAAATTAATTTGATGAGTACATTCATGTAATTCACAACAAAATCAATTGATAAATACTTTAATTTCTGTAAAAAGTCTTGTAATTATGCAACCATTTAAAATAATAAACAAGCATATTTGATTTGTGTGGGATGTATAATGAAGCCATCACCTCTTACTCTGATGATTACATCTGTACAATGTTACTTGGGTGTTTTAATAACCAGCGGCCTTCAGCCCATGTTAAAGAAAAGCAGTCAACTGGTTACAATGGCATTAAAAGAAATGTAACAGCGTTAAATAAATCTGACAGCATAACAGAGCATGTCCAACTTGAGTTCTGGGAAAATAAGATGAGATGAGATATAAATAGCCAGTTATAGAAATAGCCAGTTTCTTAGTCATTTTGCTTTCCAATTAATGACATAAACAAACACACACACCCACACATACACACACACACTTATTTTTTATCTTTGTGGGACATAAAAATAAATTTTCCTTATTTCCTAGCCCTAAACCCAACCCTAACCTTTACCCTGACCCTAACCCTTAATCTTAACCTCATTAGCCTAACATTAGTGCCTAAATTTACCTTTGAATAATGCCAAACCCTAACCCTTAATCTTAACCTCATTAGCCTAACATTAGTGCCTAAATTTACCTTTGAATAATGCCAAACCCTAACCCTTAATCTTAACCTCATTAGCCTAACATTAGTGCCTAAAATTACCTTTGAATAATGCCAAACCCTAACCCTTAATCTTAACCTCATTAGCCTAACATTAGTGCCTAAAATTACCTTTGAATAATGCCAAACCCTAACCCTTAATCTTAACCTCATTAGCCTAACATTAGTGCCTAAATTTACCTTTGAATAATGCCAAACCCTAACCCTTAATCTTAACCTCATTAGCCTAACATTAGTGCCTAAATTTACCTTTGAATAATGCCAAACCCTAACCCTGAAACGAATTGGTAATGCCTAAATCTAACAGTAACCCCAATTCTAACCCTATGCCCAGTAGTAAGTTTTTCCCTAAACCTAACCCCTGGACCATAAGTAGCAAATCACCTCAAGGGGCCATCCCCACAAGGTACAATTTGTCCCACAAGGTACAATTTGTCCACACAAGGTCTAATGTTACATCTTTTTGTCAGGTTTGTGAATAGTTGTGGGGCCATCACCAAAATTTCAGGGCCCCACAACCACAAAAACAAGGCCACACACACACTTGTTCAGCTACACACACGCTCACTTTCGATCTCCCTTACATACACATTTGTGACACATACCGGTACAACATACAGTGCATCAGGAAAGTATTTACAGCGCTTCACTTTTTCCACATTCTGTTATGTTACATCCTTATTGTGCATTGGAATAAATTCATTATTTCCGTCAAAATTGTACAAACAATAACCCATAATTACAATGTGAAAGAAGTGTGTTTTAAAATCTTTGCAAATTTATTTAAAATAAAAACACGAAAAAAGCACATGTACATCAGTATTCACAGCCTCTGCTCAATATTTTGTTGAAGCACCTTTGGCAGCAATTACAGCCCCAAGTCTTCTAAATGGTTATGGTTACAACACTCATCACTGTATCGTGTACCAGAAAGTATGCTGGACCTTGTTAAAAGTGTGCAGATCCGTTCATTATTCTATTTTTCTATACAATGCATTATTACAAAAGCTCCCAGTATACTTAACGTCTCTGTTGGCTCCAGGACTGTCTTGCATTAATACAAGGTCACAGAATGTGTTAGTATTAAACACACCGTTTGTTTTTACACTGTTTGGTAGTTCGGCTTTTCCATAAAAAGCGCCACATGTACGGAACGGTATCCAAAAGGAGTTTAAATTGGATGCTCTGGTGCCTCTGTGTCAATAAAAAAAATGGTTTCAGAATTTTATCAGGAGAATTGTGTTTTTCATATCTAATGTTTGATTTGTATGTTTTACCTGTGTGTTTTGTATTTTGTTGTTCCCAGGGTTTGTTGTTTTTTAAGTCTTTTTGAGTATGATGCTACAAGCTTGGCACCAGGGGCGCTGCTAAGGATTTTGGGCCCCATGAAAATAATCTTGACAGGGCCCCCAACACAGCTGAGACAGGGCTTCTCTGGGCCCCCTCTTAGTCATGGGCCCCGAGAATCGTCATCCTTTACCCCCCCTTTACAGCGCCCTTGCTTGGCACACCTATTTTTGGGCAGTTTCTCCCATTCTTCTTTGCAGGACCTCTCAAGCTCCATCAGGTTGGATGGGGAGCGTCGGTGCACAGCCATTTTCAGATCTCTCCAGAGATGTTCAATCAGGCTCAAGTCTGGGCTCTGGCTTGGCCACTCAAGGACAGTCACATAGTTGTCCTGTAGCCACTTCTTTGTTATCTTGGCTGTGTGCTTAGGGTCGTTGTCCTGTTGTAAGATGAACCTTTGCCCCAGTCTGAGGTCCATAGTGTTCTGGAGCAGGTTTTCCACAATGATGCCTTTGTACAATGTTGCATTAATCTTTCCCTCGATCCTGACTAGTCTCCCAGTTCCTGCCACTGAAAAACATGCCCACAGCATGATGCTGCCACCATGCTTCACTGTAAGAATGGTATTGACCAGGTAATGAGCGGTGCCTGGTTTCCTCCAGACATGACACTTGCCATTCAGGCCATACAGTTCAATCTTTGTTTCATCAGACCAGAGAATTTTGTTTATGATGGTCTGAGAGTCCTTCAGGTGCCTTTTGGTAAACACCAGGCGGGCTCTCAAGTGCCTTTTACTGAGGAGTGGTTCTGTCTGGCCACTCTACCATACAGGCCTTATTGGTGGAGTGCTGCAGAGTTGGTTGTTCTTCTGGAAGGTTCTCCTCTCTCCACAGAGAAACGCTGGAGCTCTGTTAGAGTGACCATCAGGTTTTTGGTCACCTCCCTGACTAAGGCCCTTCTCCCTCGATTGCCCAGTTTGGCTGGGCGGCCAACTCTAGAAAGAGTCCTGATGGTTCCAAACTTCTTCCATTTAGGGATCATTGAGGTCACTGTGCTCATTGGGACTTTCAATGCTACATATATTTTCGCCAGATCTGTGCCTCGATACAATCCTGTCTCTGAGGTCTACAGACAGTTCCTCAGACTTCATGGCTTGGTTTGTGCTCTGACATGCACTGTTTACTGTGGGACCTTATATAGACAGGTGTGTGCATTTATAAGTCATGTTCAATCAATTAATAATTTTGCTGAGATTTAAAACACACTTCATTCACATTGTCATTATGGGGTATTGTTTGTAGAATTTTGAGGGAAATAATGAATTTAATCAATTTCGAAATAAGTGTGTAACAACATGCACTGTACATAGTCTCACAAGCCAGCCAGCTACTTTTGCAATCTTTGAATGGCTACAGTATAGACGTTTCGACAATTTCGCATGAAAGTTTGAGCAACATCCTGATTCCTATGAATGCATCCCTACACCAGCAATCCCCAACATCCTGATTCCTATGAATGCTTCCCTACACCAGCAATCCCAAACATCCTGATTACTATGAATGCATCCCTATACCAGCAATCCCCAACATCCTGATTCCTATGAATGCATCCCTACACCAGCAATCCCCAACATCCTGATTCCTAACAATGCATCCCTATACCAGCAATCCCCAACATCCTGATTCCTATGAATGCATCCCTACACCAGCAATCCCCAACATCCTGATTCCTATGAATGCATCCCTATACCAGCAATCCCCAACATCCTGATTCCTATGAATGCATCCCTATACCAGCAATTTCTAACATCCTGATTCCTATGAACGCATCCCTCAAGCCCAGATTCCAATCACCTGAATTTAGAACTGTAAATTTTTATCCTCTGTATACGGTATATACCTGTCTGTTTTTTTTCCTCATTGTGAGGTATTTTTTGTTACAGACTTACTGAGTGCTTTATTCCTGATCTGCCTACTTGGAGACATTCTGTCCTGACCTGTTTTGCCTTGGACCTTGTTTTTGGATTCAGCCCTCATGTACCTTTGTGCTGTGCTATTCTGTGTTACCTGCCTGACCTGCTGACCATCCTTAGATCCTGGTATTGTATGAATGACTCTATTCTGTGTTACCTGCCTTACCTGCTGACCATCCTTAGATCCTGGTATTGTATGAATGACTCTATTCTGTGTTACCTGCCTGACGTGCAGACCATCCTTAGATCCTGGTATTGTATGAATGACTCTATCCTGTGCACCTAACCCTGCCTGCCATCTGACTACTCATGGATCCTTGTATTGTATGAATGACTCTATTCTGTGTTACCTGCCTGATCTGCTGACCATCCTTAGATCCTGGTATTGTATGAATGACTCTATTCTGTGTTACCTGCCTTACCTGCTGACCATCCTTAGATCCTGGTATTGTATGAATGACTCTATTCTGTGTTATCTGCCTGACCTGCTGACCATCCTTAGATCCTAGTATTGTTTGAATGACTCTATTCTGTGTTATCTGCCTGACCTGCTGACCATCCTTAGATCCTGGTATTGTATGAATGACTCTATCCTGTGCACCTAACCCTGCCTGCCATCTGACTACTCATGGATCCTGGTATTGTAAATTTGCAACTGTTCTGTGCGCTGTACCTTGCCTGGCCTCTGGTTATCTTTGGAATCTGATTTTGCCTTCCTAAATTCCGCAAGTATCAAGCAAGGCTTACCTGATCTGTATGACTGAACCATTAAATCATTATTAAATTACATTAGTGTATTTTACTCTGTGTCTGGGTACTTTTCCCTACGGTGATCTACTGGGAATTGTGACAATGTAATAATGAAATACATATTTGGTCTTAATACCCCATTTTAACCACATTTAAAACGACACATCACTTGTTGCTCTTGGGGGATTTATGCCGGATATCTGTCAAAGCACATTTTGACTATTTTTTAGATATTTGATTGCAATAAACATAAGCTACTAGACAAGACTATGACACAGGTTGGATCAAATGCCTGCACACCAAGCGTATCTCCATATAGAGAAGTTTAATATTATACAGTAATCTAATATAGCAGTGATTCTACATGGTGTCTTCATCAACAGCACAGTGGTAGGAGATAATAGATTTATGGTATCAGAAACCAGCAATCTTCGATTTATGGATGGGTTATTTGAGGGCTATGACAAGCTGGTTTAATCGATCAACTTGGCATGACAGCTACTGCATTTGTAGTTCATTCCTAGTCAAGCTACTGCATTTGTAGTTCATTCCTAGTCAAGCAGTGTCTATAGTTTACAATAGTCTTAACATAATGCATTGCTCTTAAAACTGAAAATGTATTATTTAGGGCCAAATTTGAACATAAAATTGTGATTAATCACCATTAACTACAGAAAGTAATATGATTTATTGTGAATAATTATATTAATTGTTTGACAGCAATAATGTATCTTACTAAGGTACAGAACCATAGGCCAAAACTTAACTCGTGCCACTCAGAATGTGTGATTGTACATCTTGATCATGTTCTGATTAAAGTCATGTTTCAATTCCTGTCAGAATTAGTTTTATACTTATACAGTATATATTTACTTGTTGAATTGGTTGTTTTTGAAAGCATCTTTAGATTTCAGGTTTACAGTGTTTTTTTGTACGCATAAGACTTTGCAGTACTGTATACTGTGTGTTTATATACTGTACACTATCTGGACAACTGACCATCACATACATATGAGTATGTTGGACATCACATTCAAAATCCATGAGCATTAATATAGAGTTGGCATCCTCTTTGCAGCAATAACATCTGCCACTCTTCTGGGAAGGCTTTCTGCAAGATGTTGAAGTGTGTCTGTGGGAATTTGTGCTCATTCAGCCAAACTAGCATTTGTGAGGTCAGGCATTGATTTTGGACAAGATTGCCTGGCTCACAATTGCCGTTCCAATTCATCCCAAAGGTGTTTAATTGGGTTGAGGTCAGGGCTTTGTGCAGGCCACTGAATTTCCTCTACACCAAACTCAAACTATGTATTTATGGGCCCCAATTTGTGCACAGGGAAATCTGGAACTGTCAAGGGCCTTCCCCAAACTGTTGCCACAAAGTTGAAAGCACCCAGTTGTCTAATGTATTTGTATTCTGTAGCATTAAGATGGCCATTCACTGGAACTAAGGGGAATAGCGCAAACCCTGAAAAACAGCCCCAGGCAATTATCCCCCCTGCACCAATAGGGGTGTCCACATACTTTTGGTCACATTGTATATCAGTGGTTTTCAACTCCGGTCCTGGGGACCCACTGCTCTGCATGTTTTAGATGTCTCCCTGCTCTAACACCTAATTCAAATGAAACAGTGACAAGCTTATATGCTCATAAATACCTGGTAGCCTCAGTGGTGAAGCTATGAGACATCTAAAACATGCAGGGCAGTGGGTCCCCTGAGAAACATTGGTGTATATCAAAGCTAAGGATACATTTATAATGTGTATATATAGTAGACTGTCTCCTCTGCATTGGTACTGCATATAGGCGGTCTTCTCTGCACTGATACTGTATATAGACTTCCTTGTCTGCACTGATACTGTATATAGACTTCCTTGTCTGCACTGATACTGTATATAGACTTCCTTGTCTGCACTGATACTGTATATAGACTTCCTTGTCTGCACTGATACTGTATATAGACTTCCTTGTCTGCACTGATACTGTATATAGACTTCCTTGTCTGCACTGATAC
>JACXGM010032337.1:0-12666 GCA_016801145.1 Umbra pygmaea | reverse complement strand
TGTTTACAGTGTTTACAGTGTTACAGTGTTACAGTGTTTACAGTGTTTACAGTGTTACAGTGTTTACAGTGTTACAGTGTTTACAGTGTTTACAGTGTTTACAGTGTTTACAGTTGTTACAGTTGTTACAGTTGTTACAGTGTTTACAGTGTTTACAGTGTTTACAGTGTTACAGTGTTACAGTGTTACAGTGTTACAGTGTTTACAGTGTTTACAGTGTTACAGTGTTTACAGTGTTTACAGTGTTTACAGTGTTACAGTGTTACAGTGTTACAGTGTTTACAGTGTTTACAGTGTTACAGTGTTACAGTGTTACAGTGTTTACAGTGTTACAGTGTTTACAGTGTTTACAGTGTTTACAGTGTTTACAGTGTTACAGTGTTACAGTGTTTACAGTGTTACAGTGTTACAGTGTTTACAGTGGGTGGACCAGGAGCCCACTAAAAGTGTTGGAGCTGCTGCCTGCTTCATGAAGTGAATTTTCTGCGGGTAGAAGCATGTAGACGACATCCCTCTCTTCCAGAAATAAAACAAACCCATTGGACAAATACCTAAAATGGTGTTCAGTAATGAATAAAGCATTTGATGCAATCAGTTCACGGTTCTTGTAGAGCTGCACGCCAGCTCTCTGGTTAGGGCGGCCCGCCATGGCAGTAAACCTGAAGTAGTAAACTCCTCTCACTGGTGCTGTGAAGACACCTGGGTCAGAGAAAAAGACCGAAAAGACAGTCAGTTTGTCAAAGACACACTGGGGGCCAAAAGTTTGGAATAATCAAGGAATGTTCACGTGTTTTGATATTGTTTTGATATATATAATTTTGAAATTGATATGTTAATTTACCAAGGAACAGTAGCATGACATTGATATGAAATTATTCTCAGAACATGATTATTTACAGATGAGCTAAAAGACTTCCTTGTTAGGACAATAAAATAATGATTGCTGAAAAAGTGACACTGCCATTATAGGTGAACAATGACACTGGGGGCCAAAAGTTTTGAATCCCAGAACAGTTTATGTTTTTGATAGAAATGGATGCCTAATTCACCAAGGTGATATTATTGAGTCAAATGAATATTCAAGATATTACCAATGCTGCAATTGTCTACCACTGTTGGAAATAACTTTATAAATCATTATTCACATACAATGGCAAATACCAATTTTTCCACACCCATTATTTCAGTGTCCTAACGAAGTATTTCTGGTCATCCTGGAGTCAGATTTGTATTTGGACGTTTGCTGGTTTGATTCCCGATTGGGCCGAATGTTGGTGTGCCCTTGAGCAAGGCAACCTAAGTTGCTCCCGTGGAATGTCCCTGTACTTATGTCCCTGTACTTACTTATCCAGTCACTCTGGATAAGAAAAAAATATATACCAAAATGTAAAAATATTTACAATATTTTCTTATTAATGTAATGCCACATTGGTGAAGGAAAGTATCAACTTCTATCAAAACACATAAAAATTCCTGGATTATTCCAAACCTTTGGCCCCCAGTGTACATATTATAAGTGGCTAACTAGTTATAAAAGAGTCAATTCTCAACTGGCTAATCCTTGCTTGCTCTCGTTAACTCAATGTTGTTTGTAAGGTAAATTTACTAATGTGTTCTCATTTTAGGAACTTGGGAGCATCTAAGGCTAACATTCCTGCAGTATGATATCAGGACAGTATGACATCAGGACAGATTTTTAACCTGGCTTTATTAACCAGGAAACTTTCAGTCCGGTCAGTACACAACACTAAGCCACCCAACTTTGTTTTATGAAACAAATTAAGTAGGTCAGAGGGAGGGTCCTTTGTATTCATATCCAATTGTTTTTTGAAAGGAGAATACGCAGGCATTTGAGAAGTTGCCACAGAGACAAAAGAGAAAGTGCAAAGAAAGAGGGCAGGAGAGTCTGTGTTAGAGGCAGAAAGAAAGTCTGGTGTACATGTTGTGTTATCTATAACATTGATCTAAATTGTACTCTGCTGTTTGTATCAATGATAGCTGTCCATTTTTATCTGCCATGCTTATCCATTGCCTATTAATGGAAGCAACATTGAAAATAAATGCTAAAGTCACTTCATTACCTGTCAAAGAGTTGTAGGCCTTGCCAACGTTGGTGATAACTCGGCCGTAGATTAGTGGCGTCTCGGTTTCTACGGGTCCTACGTTTCCGGTACCACTCATACCAGCAGAGAACGCCACCTTTGGCTTATCTGTGAATGCAGATGTATATAAACATATGTTAAGTAGAGATTCTGAACAGAGATATGATACTCCATAGAAAGAAAATATGTCAGGCATAGAGGTTAATAAAGATTATTTTGAAATTGCAGATGCTTTTAATTGTCATTTTATGGCCGCAGGTGATTATTAATCATATTGAAAACACTCCTCTTTAGACCTGGTGAAGGATAATTGCTTTCGATTTCAAAATTACCTTAGTGTTAGAATTGATGGGACTAAATCTGAATTTTTTGTAGTCCACAAAAGAGTTCCAGGGTTATTGTTGTCCACTTTGGATATTAGCAATTTGTTCAGATTTGTAGTTTTTGCTGTGTTTCTTTCTTGCAAAAGCATGGACTTCAGGTTGGTACTAAACTGAGATAAAACCAAGTACATGCTATTTTCTGGATTAGATTATCTACTTTTGAATGTCCCCAAAATTGCTACTAATGGGTTCTATTATTGAACAGTTGCTTCCTACAAATTCCTTGGTATTTATTTATATGAAACTCTGTCTTTTAAAACACGCATTACACAGATGGTTAAGAAGCTAAAGAGTAAAATTGGGGGTCCTTGTAGCATATTAAGCTAAGTCGCTACATTGCAGGACAGTCTACGTCTTGATAGTCAGTGGTTCGAGCCTGACTATGGGTTCTCTGACTTTCCCCGGACCTCCTGAGTGAGGCAGCGCAAATTGGCATAGCACTGCGGTATTTGGGTTAGATAAGTCACATTATCCTGCCACGTCCTTCTCCAGCAAACCTTTGTGTGCAGATTGGGCACCTGTAAATTAAATTGCAGAATTAGAGTTGCTGAACATAATCAACCCGTGCATGATCTGACTAAAGGCTTCCGTATTGGATAAGAATTGTGAAAAGAATCCATGGCTGGGCAACACGTGGTTGGGTGAACCATGTGCGATCCCACAGACCGGTCCGTGGAGGTGCAGAGCTGCCAGAAAGGTTGAGTCAGTGGGAAATCAGGAAGGGAAGAAAATTGGGAAAAAAATGAAATAAAGAACGTTGTCCTGTTCTCATGCTGTGAAATTGAACCGTTAACCATTTTATTAATCTTTTACACTACCGTACTAAGCCAAATTTTACTGTCATTTCAAACAGTTGTCTAATATTCCTTAAGACATAAATCTCCTAATCTTTCACCATTTTAACACAATTCCATCATTTAGCTCAGTAGAAATAACTAATTAGGGCATAAGCCAATGAGGCATACACAAATTAACTATCAAAAAGTACTATACATTTTGCTAAACTGACAAGCCTTGCAACCTAGCCCTCTATCCAACTCTATGCTTGTGTGTGAGCTACTGCCATGAGGGCACATGTAAACAGATTGACCTGCGTTTGCTGTCTCCAGTCTGTCAACCTTGTGCTTGTAGTTCTGTAATTCACTGTTGGTGAAGCTCAGCTCTTTTCTCAGTTCTGCCAGCTTGTATTTTAGGTCCTGGAGCTCGGTCCATATGTCCTGATCTCCGCTGCCTCCATGAGCCCCTGATGTAGAGAGGCAGAGACACAACACCAGCAGAGCTAAAGGAAAAACCTGCATTCTGAAATGATATCTGTTGTAAACTACTGTATCATAGCTCAGATAACTTTTATAGAGTAAATGCACATACAGTAGTTAATTATTACATATCATTACAAATCAAACACTTGTTTTCTAATAAGTGAAAGTGGAACTTTGACTTTTTTATAGTTTCAGTTTTAAGTTTTCAAGGTTCAAATACATTGTCACATGCACAGAATTGCACATATAATTGCAAGTAAAAATTGTGTTCCTCCTCTTTCTCAGTACAGTGGAAATAGAAAGAAAATAAAAAATAATAAAGAACATTGAACCTAATGTGCTGCACATTAATAAAAAGATTGTAGACTAGTATATACAGGTCTGTACATAATAATATTACAGGGGGGGGGTATGGGTGGCGTAGTGGGTTAAGTCGCTGCTTTGCAGAACAAACTATGCCATGATAGTCAGTGGTTCAAGCCTGACTATGGATACTCTGCCTTTGCCCGGACCTCCAGCAAAAGGCAGCGCAAATTCGGCATAGCGCTGCGTGATATTTAATACAGGTAAATCAGATTATCTAGCTTGCCACCCCGTGTGCAGGTCTGGCGCCTGTAAATTCAGTCACGGCAGTTTAGTTGGTGAGCGTAATCCTCTGGTACTTAAACAGACTAAAGGCTTCCATGTTGGATGAGCAGTGTGAAATGAATCAGCCAGCACTGCAACATGTGTTTGGATGAACCGTGTGAGCACCCCTCACCATCCTGCATCTGTCCAGAATGGATTGTGGAGGGGTTAAATTAGGGTTATCAGGGTTAAATTAGGGTTAGTTGGGAAAAATTAGGCTGGGAGAAAAATGGGGAAAAAAATAACATTACAGAATTAACTGTGTAATGCTTAAAGTGCAGTAGATACATTAGGTGCAGTATTGCACCTAGTGTTGGTTATAGTGTCTGAGTACTAGAAACTAGCCTATTAACTAGCCTATTAACTAGCCTGTTAACTAGCCTGTTAACTAGCTTATTAACTAGCCTATTAACTAGCCTATTAACTAGCCTATCAAATAGTCTATTAACAAGCCTATTAACTCTTTATTACTCTGTAACTAAGAATTGTAGTAAGTTGTATTCGACTTCTGTATCATGGCTCAGTTGCCTTCCTTATAGAATAAATGAACATAGTGTAGTTAATTATTACATATAAAAAAATTCTAATTAGGAGTATGTGGAACTTGGACTTGTTGATAGCACAGACGTATTTTGGGCATATTGCTGTTTGGTTGTTAGACAATAGAAGACACAAATCATTCTCCTTATGCTTGCATGTCACGTAGGACCAAATTAACATAATGAATTTATGAATTTATGGAGAATAAACATGATGGTCAATAAGGAAGTAATTTAAAATATTGATCTAGATTATGCCTGATGACCCCTAATGTTACTACCAACATCCAAATTAGTTATTTTGACTTATATCGACTGTTGATCCACTTGAAAGGCCAACGTTTGAACATTTTCCACTAGCTAGCCATGAATGACGATGCTTTGTTTTACAACTTTAGTTAATTTGTCATGAGCACAGTAATGAAAATGCAGTTGCATGTACAGTGAAAATATTATGCCACAGCTCCAGACAATGTAAAGTAAAAAATATAATAGGAATAAAATACATTCTATAACAGAATATTGCAATTATAAAAAGAGTAAAATATAGCTACATATATAGATTCAAATTTATTGTAATTGCACAGAGTACAAAGTCCTGGAAATGTTGTTTAGCATCTAACCCAGACTGTGCAAAAAAGTAGCAATGGTTTAGATATTCATACAGGTGATAAAGGGAAGAAATGCAGGCTGACATAATATACAGGTGAAGCTGGAGTTTTACAAACCCTTAGGATGAAGTCATTGAAACTAATTTGTCAACCACTCCACAGATGTCAAGTTAACAAACTATAGTCTTGGCAAGTTGGTTAGGATGCTTGACACAAGTAATCTTTCCAACCATAATTTACAGACAGTTTATTCCACTTATAATTCATTTTGTCACAATTCCAGTGGGTCAGAAGTTTACATACACTAAGTTGACTGTGCCATTAAGCTGCTTGGAAAATTCCAGAAAATGATGTCATGGCTTTAGAAGCTTCTGATAGGCTAATTGACATCAACTGAGTCAATCGGAGGTGCACCTGTGGATGTATTCCAAGCCTACTGTACCTTCAAACTCAGTTCCTCTTTGCTGGACATCATGGAAAAATCTAAAGAAATCAACCAAGACTTTAGAAATAAAATAGTAGAGCTTCACAAATCTGGTTCATCCTTGAGAGCAATTGACAGTATATGTACAGTATGGAATCAGTTGTATTATGTCTGAATATTCAGTATGTAGGGTATATACAATGCATTCCAAATTATTATGCAAGTTAGAATTAATTGTCATAAACATTAAATATTTTGTTTTTCAATTAATCTCACATTATAGATTTTTCACAAAAACCTAACCATGATCATGGAACTGTGAAGAGATTTGTGGCTGATTCAGAGCAAAGATGAATCAATCTGTAACGTTCTTGTGTGGTGTGGGTGTATATGTAGTGGAGAGAGAGGGAGTCCAAGGCGGATAGATACGTTGTCAGTGGGTTTTTACTTGTAGAACGTCGAAATATACATATACAGAGTCGTTGAAGGGAGCCTCTGGAGCGAGTGGCACACGCCTAAATACATACAGCTGGTACTGTCCTACTCTGCTTTCATCATGGCAGATTGTAGAACAGCGATACAACTACTCTGCTTTCATCATGGCAGATTGTAGAACAGCGATACAACTACTCTGCTTTCATCATGGCAGATTGTAGAACAGCGATACAACTACTCTGCTTTCATCATGGCAGATTGTAGAACAGCGATACAACTACTCTGCTTTCATCATGGCAGATTGTAGCACAATGTGCGCTCAACAGTGGCTCAGAACACTGACAGCTTAAACATATAAAAACAGGATGTACGCATACACTTCCCAACCTGATCTCATATACTAGGAACTGCTGGACTGGAGGAGCTGTCACATATAGGTTACACAAATGTGACAAAACAAAACCACAATGCATATGCACTGGATAATAAAGAATACACAATGAAACAATATATAAATGAGTTCATACTCAGTTCCTTTTAGCTGGCAACGCCAGCCCTCACTGGCTGGGCGTTACACAATCAATCCAATTTATTTATGAAGCCCTTTTTAGAACAGCAGTTGTCACAAAGTGCTTTGACAGACAGCCGGGCCCGAGACCCCCAAAAGCAAGCAACACAAGTGATGCACAGTGGCTAGGAAAAACTCCCTAGTAGGTGGACCTGGGAAGAAACCTAGAGAGAGGCCAGACTCAAGGGGGTGGCCAGTCCTCTTCTGGCTGTACCAGGTGGGGGATCTGAAGGTACACAGCCCAATGAACTAAGGTCACAGTGTTCAATTTTTGTCCAACAATGAAGATATGATGGGTGGGCTGTGACCATAGTCTTTATGTAGCATCTAAATTATGCAGATAAAGGCATAATGAGGAAGGTTACTGCCAGACAAATTCATCGGATTAAGAGAGCAGCTGCTAAAATGCCATTACAAAGAAGCAAACAGGTATTTGAAGCTGCTGTTGCCTCTGGAGTCCCATGGACCTCAAGGTGTAGGATCCTCCAGAGGCGTGCAGTTGTGCACATGAACCTACTATTCGACCACCACTGCTCACAAGCAGAAAAGGTTGCAGTGGGCCCAGAAATAGATGAAGACTAATATTCAATCTTGTTTACTGATGAGTGCCGTGCAACCCTGGATGTTGCAGATGGATGGAGTAGTGGATGTTTGGTGGATGGTCCAGATGGATGGAGTAGTGGATGGTTGGTGGATGGCCACCATGTCACAATAAGCCTGTGACGTCAGCAAGGAGGTGACAGTGTTATGTTTTGGGCTGGAATCTTGGGGAGAGAGCTGGTAGGCCCCTTTAGGGTCCCTGAAGTTGTGAAAATGACTTCGGCGAAGTATATAGAGTTTCGGACTGACCACTTTCTTTCATGAAATAAAAAGAAGAACCATGCCTTCCGTAGCAAAATCAACTTCATGCATGACAATGCACCATCTCATGCTGCAAAGAATACCTCTGTGACATTGGCTGCTATGGGCATCAAAACAACAGCTCTGGGAGGCTATTCTGACATCCTGCAAAGAAATTAAAGCAGAAACTCTCCATAAACTCACAAGTTCAATTGATGCAAAATTTTGAAGGTGACATCAAAGAAGGGGTCCTATGTTAACATGTAACTTTCCCTGTTAAGATGTGTTTGAATGAAATAGCTTTTGATTTCAGTAAATATGACCTCCTAATGCTGCAAATTCAACAAATTACCATTTTCAGTTCTTTACAACCTATAAAATGTTTTGAAACTCTGTCGTCGAAACTCTGTTGTCTTAAAATAGTTAGGTAGTTAGTTGTTTGTTAGAATAATTTAACATAGTGGGCCCTAATTTGCACCCGGTGCAACGGAGCGCAAAGCCCGAACGCAAGTGTCTTTGCTAGTTTAAGACCAAAGCAGTTATCAATTTCTTGTCCAGCGCCCGATCGGAAAGTGATCGTGCCATTGACCAACCTGGTCTAAAGTCAATGGTGCAGCATTTCATTGTTATTTTAACAGCAAATTAGTCAAATGCACCTAGGCGTATGCACAGCGCGTGCACACTATGCTTGTTACACACACACAGGGAAGTGCAGCAGCACACAAAAATGCAAAAGATTACAAATAAATATATTACGTATCAAATCTGTCGCCATAATAGCAATGCAAGAAAGTTACAAATGTGCCTGGCTCTTAAACGGAAAGGGAGATGAATCTCTGATTGGTTTATTGCATGTTACGCCCAAAACACACCTATGAATTAATGAAGACACTTAGTACAACCCTTTTAGACCATGTGCCCGGCACATGGACACTTTCTTTTTTTGCCGTCAAACTAGCAAAAGTGGATTAGGGCACGCCCAAAGTGCGCTTGCGCCATGCGATTCACGCCGTGCACTTAGATCGTTAAAATAGGGCCCAGTGTGTGGAAGACTTTAGGTGGATATCTGACTAAGAAACATTGTGTCAGTGGCAAGCTTGGCAACCTCTGGGAAACAAAAACAATCAGATAGAACAACAATAATGAAAAAACATCAACATTTTTCTCAGCATTTTAAAGCAGAAATTCAGTCTTCTCCATATTATAGGGAATGTGAATGTCACGATTTGTTGGTGGTTGAAAAGAGAAAAGAGAACGACAGGCAGGTAGATGGAATGTTAGTTTGTTGTTTAATGGAGAGTCGGAAACATACATACATGAAGCTGCAGGTGAATGATATAAAACGAGTGCACCACGGATACACTGAGATAGCTTACATGCTCTTATCAGCGGAACGGACACTGAGTTAAATTAACAGTACAGAGCGTACGCATTCACTAATACACTTTACCAAATACACGTATGCAACTTACATAATGTAGCTTCCAGACATTCTTTCACAAACAGCGTAACATAATTCAATGGCCGACACCTCTCTCTAGTCTGGGCAGCCTATATGTAGGAAACTTAACTCACTAATGAACATAATCATTTATCAACAGATATACAAGATACCAGCCTAACCTAACCTAACCTAAACCCTTTCTTAGCAAATGCCCAAACTAGAGAGAGGTGTCAAAAACACTTAAAGTAACATTCCACATATATTAACATAAATCCACACAGCAATGCATTTGAACACAAAACAACTGAACATACTAATATCAATAGAGAGTCCATTCAAAATGTCTCTGAACGCCAGCCACTTTACGCCACTTTGGGCTGGGCATTACAGTGAAACATTTTTACTTGTATTTATTTAATTTCAAGCTGAAATCTAGGTATCATTTTCAGTGGAACTCTGTTTAACATCAATAATAAAAACATTCAAAGTTCAATATATAATTTATTAAAGGTACAATATGTAATATCAATCAAAACAATAACAAAATACATACTTTGCATTGAAAGATATAATAATAATACATATATTATATATATTTCTTAGTTGTGTACTTACATTATCCTAAATGTTTCCACCAACTTTCAAATCCAGAGAAATTTGTAATTTAATTTGAAGACACGGGACGTTTTTGTGTCCGTTTTTGTCGCCCGTCAATGACGTCATATAATATAGTTGCTCTAAGTTCCAGAGAACCACCAAACATAGCGTGAATAAAGTTATAATATTTTTAACCATGCATTACTTTGTCAGTGAACATTTTTTCTGCCGGAGACGCTAGATTGGAAGGTTGTCATTGACGACGATAACAAAACCCATGATCCCACGCAACCTCCCGACATCATCCAAGTACATCTTTTGCTATTGTTTTGATTGAGAGTCCCCTGGTGGCCAAAAATTACATAGTGCACGTTTAATATAAAAGCATTTTTTATTAAGAAAAGAAATCATAGTAAACAATAAAAATGTAATTTCTCAAACTTATTAAGTATGGGGCAGGTCAATGTACTTTTGTCCGTACAACCTTATATACAGACATGCTAGAATGTCTGGCCCTTTTGGAATTCACACAATAAAGGATGTTCCTTTTACAATTTTTTATATAATAAAGTAGTAGTACCTTATAAAGGTGGTGTTGGGAATCATGTGCAATGAGAGTAGACAGTGGTTCGTTTTTACAGCATACGCTTCAATTATTTTGTTGTAAAAGGTTCATGTTTTAAGATTGCATCTTTAGACTCCGCAGCACACTGCATCATCTCTGGAATATTAGGGAGGCAGAAGCAGGACTAGTTCTGGAGTGTACAGAGACATTGTCTGCTGAAATATGAGCAAATGCATTTAAACTAATTGGATGGTTCTTTATCATACATACATACATACATTATGATGATGACCCCAAACATATATAGCCATAGATAAGAGATTTGCAGAGCAAAAAAATGGAACGTTCTGGACTGACCAATTTAAATTAAATCGGGATCTACCTCATTGAGCAGAGGAAAGAGGAGAGAAGATTTAAGATGGTTCTAAATGAGAAAATGCCCCAGTAAAACCAGAGAACACAATTTACCTTACATTGCGTGGACCAGGAACCCACTAAATGTGTTTTGGTTTCCGGGCATTTCATAAAGTGAATGTTCTGCGGGTAGAAGCATGTAGACAACATCCCTCTCTTCCAGCTCTAAAACAAACCCATTGGACAAATACCTAAAATGGTGTTCAGAAATGAATAAAGCATTCGATGCAATCAGTTCACGGTTCTTGTAGAGCTGCACGCCAGCTTTCTGGTTAGGGCGGCCTGCCATGGCAGTAAACCTGAAGTAGTAAACTCCTCTCACTGGTGCTGTGAAGACACCTGGGTCAGAGAAAAAGACCGAAAAGACAGTCAGTTTCTCAAAGACACAGATATTTTAAGTGCTCTCGTTAAGTCATTGTTGTTTGTTGAACTGTATTTTACTCTATTGTCTTTGTCAATGAAAGCTCTCTATTTCTGTCAGCCGTGCTCATCCAGGCCTTCGGTCTATACAATTACTTTTTCTTAATCCTATTGCCTATTAATGGAAGCAACATTGAAAATAAATGCTAAAGTCACTTCATTACCTGTCAATGAGTTGTAGGCCTTGCCAACGTTGGTGATAACTCGGCTGTAGATTAGTGGCGTGTTGGGTTCTAAGGTTCCTACGTCTCCGGTACCACTCATACCAGCAGAAAACGCCACCTTTGGCATAGCTGTAAATACAAACGTGTAAACACATTTGTTGTTATTGCCCCATTTTTAGAGATATTATTTTTTCCATAGACATAATTGTGTCAGCTAAAGAGGTTTATGAAGTTCGGGAACACTTCGAAAACCCTGAAGAAAAGGAAATGCCACAGAAAAGGAAATGCCAGGATCGGGTCGCGGGGGCAGCAGCTCCAGCAGGGGACCCCAAACGTCCCTTTCCCGAGCAACATTAACCAGCTCCGACTAGGGGATCCCGAGGCGTTCCCAGGCCAGGTTGGAGATATAATCTCGCCACCTAGTCCTGGGTCTTCCCCAAGGCCTCCTCCCAGCTGGACGTGCCTGGAACACCTCCCTAGGGAGGCGCCCAGGGGGCATCCTTACCAGATGCCCAAACCACCTCAACTGGCTCCTTTCGACCTAAAGGAGCAGCGGCTCTACTCTGAGATCCTCACGGATGACTGAGCTTCTCACCCTATCACTAAGGGAGACGCCCGCCACCCTCCTGAGGAAACCCATTTCGGCCGCTTGTACCCTGGATCTCGTTCTTTCGGTCATGACCCAGCCTTCATGACCATAGGTGAGGGTAGGAACAAAAACTGCCCGGTAGATTGAGAGCTTTGCTTTCTGGCTCAGCTCTCTTTTCGTCACAACAGTGTGATACAATGAGTGGGTCCAGGTAGGGAACGAGTCCTTACCCCAAGTGAAGGAGTTCAAATACCTTGGGGTCTTGTTCGCGAGTGAGGGAACAATGGAACGGGAGATTGGTCGGAGAATCGGCGCAGCGGGGGCGGTATTACACTCATTATTGCTAAGTAGATATTGCTAATTTAGGTAAAAGCCAATGAGGCATACACAAAGTAACTACCAAAAAATATTTTAAACTAATTCCCTTCAGCTAAACTGACAAGCCTTGCAAGCCCTCTTTTCAACTCTATGCTTATGTGTGAGCTACTGCCATGAGGGCACATGTAAACAGATTGACCTGCGTTTAATGTCTCCAGTCTGCCATGAGGGCACATGTAAACAGATTGACCTGCGTTTAATGTCTCCAGTCTGCCATGAGGGCACATGTAAACAGATTGACCTGCGTTTAATGTCTCCAGTCTGCCATGAGGGCACATGTAAACAGATTGACCTGCGTTTAATGTCT
>JACXGM010032336.1:0-12667 GCA_016801145.1 Umbra pygmaea | reverse complement strand
GTTTTTATATTTGATCTTGACTTGTTGCCAGGTTCTTTTGCCCAGTCATGTTTGTTCTGTATGAACATTAATTGTAGAAATAAATTTAGGATTAGACATAGTTTATAGACTTTTGTGCATATGGTTGTAAAACATATTATCGCATTGTTGAAAAGGGTATGTATTTAGGCCTAGTCTTTAGTGTAAATTTCCAGAGGAGCATTAATTCCCTCTGCTCACACTAAAAAAATATATATAATTGATCCAACTTAAAACATGTAGAGTAATGAATCACACCTATATTTCTTATGCTTACCCAATGTAAAATAAATAAATTTGTTTAACGTGTGATTTTTTAGGTTGTCCCAATAAATGTAATTAAATTTGGTTTAACATGTATTTTTTAAGTTGATCATCACAGCCAATCGTTACATTTATTGTAAATTGAGCCAATGTAAATTATCCAATTAGTCACATTTGCATATCTCCCAGCATGCTTTCCTAGGAAAATGTGGCAAATACCAACTTCTGAGTGTTTACAGCATTTGTACCACACTGACAGTTACTTCAAGATTGTATTTTTACAAATTAGAATATCAAACTGATAATATATTTTATCTGTTTGAGGTATCACCCATAACTTGCAGTGGAAAGAACTGCATTGGTGAAATATTTTTTTTTTTGCCAGATTAGCTAAACTACATAGACTGGAACACTCTTCTCAGTAATGGTTGCAATAAATTACACCATTTACAGTTTGTATACTAGGTTTGAAAAGTAAAGATTTATATTATAATTTAATAATCAAACCAAGTAATCGATACATTAATGCATAAAGCAGAACATCCATTAAAACAAACAATTCTTAAAAAGTAAAAGTGCAGAAAAGCATGCTGGGAAATGTCAAAACTTGAGAGCCAATATGATGTAACCTACAAAATATGCTTTAAGTCAAGATGAAATCTTTAGGTTTGCAATTTTAATTTTGTCTAAATAAAAAATAATAGGTTATACAATAAACTGATAAAATAATTTTAACTAGCAAAGTAGCCTAAATAATAATAAATTTCATTTTAAAACAAAAGACAAAAAAGTGTACAACTTTGTAAAAATGTGGAGTAGGTAGATATTTTGTAATCCTAAATGCAGCCGTATTTCCTTTTTTGCATATTTTATGGTTCACCTCCTTATTACTTTCCACAAGAAGTTGCTGCTCAGCGGAGAAGGATATTCCTGCACAACCGGAGGCTGCAGTTTTAGGAGTTCTAGGGCCACAGTTTCAGGACCCTAGTTTTCTGTGTCTAGATTGCAGCGTGATACAGACAGGCGATTTTTACTTTCTAACACTAAATCCATAAGCCTTACCCAAACCCTTACACTAACCTTAACCACTCTAAAACCTTGCTGTTAAGGCCAACTAAAATATATTAACATGCTACTGTGTGAAAAGGGAAGCCCAACTGAATATCTGGATATTTTCATCCGTAGTGGACATCATTTCACCATATCGTTCTACTGTCTATAATATTTATTTAAATTAACAAAAACCTCTAAATTAATTAAAGTCTATAGATGGGACGGTTATTTATGTGTAAGTTTCAAGCATCAACACAAAAAACTAGGGTCCTGAATCTGCGGTCCTAGAACTGGGGTCCTAAAACTGCAGTCTCCAGTTGTGCAGGAACATACTACAGGGCTCAGCGAGGGAAAAAGAAGCTGCACGCCGCTTGTCCATCCCGAGATGTGCATCAGTAAATCTGTGATCGATACAGTGGTCTATTTAAGAAAGCTGTGAACGTGCACTTATCCCGAATATCTACATCTGGGTTGACATAGCTTTACCTTCTCATCCTGGCTTGGCAAACGTGCAACCGATTATTGATGAGCAGATCACACTAAGTTAAGCTGCGCTTTTTCAGTTATCCTGGATTTCTTTATTCTACTTTTGTGCAATACCCCCCTGGGCTGGGTCATTACCTCACCATGTCATGTTCTGCTCCTGTGCTTGTTTCTGCCTGGTATCATGAGTACGTTGAAGTGGTCGAATATGTTCTTTTGTTAACCTAGTTTATTGTTTATGTTTACCATACCATTCTAGAAGTACCTTTGTTTAAAGTCCCAGTTATCGCTGTTTAGGCTGGTTTGCTGAGTTTGTTCAGTCAAGTGTTTTGTTCAACCTATTTGAGGCCTATATGGACACCCTTTTTTATCTTTATTAAACATTATATATACTGTATACCTTGAGTAACTCTTTTAACCAGCCTAGACTCGGACGTGATAGTCAGTACATATAACATTTCCAGTAAATACACAACATGAGGAAACAGAGAACAAATCACTACATACATTGACAGGCTTAATGCTAAACAATTCATTTTAAAATTAACAAGTTAACAAAATAATATTTCAGGGGGGACCATTTCTCAAGTTATTGTATTGATGTAAGAATACAATGTTTTTTTGTCACTTACTAATTCTAGGGACTTGAATAAATACTGGTATTCATGTTCAATTAAAAAAATATTGAATTTAGGAACCACTGTCAGATATTTGTTTTTATAGATAAAAGATTTGGCAGCTAGAATAAAAAGTTAACAACTTAATCTATATTATTCGTTGTATCTGAATAATAACAGATAACATCTTTCAGATTAATTTCATGAGTTGTCTTTGTGAAGGAAAAAATATAATTACTTATGTCATTCCAAAATAGTTTGACAAAATTACACCTCATAAAAATATGTATAATAGTTTCACTATCTTTACCACAATATTTACATTTATCTTCTAAGTTCATGAATTTTGACAAGAACATATTGCAAGCATATATTTTGTGTGGGATTTTGAAATGAATATACACTCACCTAAAGGATTATTAGGAACACTATACTAATACTGTCTTTGACCCCCTTTCGGCTTCAGAACTGCCTTAATTTTACGTGGCATTGATTCAACATGGTGCTGAAAGCATTCTTTAGAAATGTTCGCCCATATTGATAGGATAGTATCTTGCAGTTGATGGAGATTTGTGGGATGCACATCCAGGGCAAGAAGCTCCTGTTCCACCACATCCCAAAGATGCTCTATTGGGTTGAGATCTGGTGACTGTGGGGACGATTTTAGTACAGTGAACACATTGTCATGATCAAGAAACCAATTTGAAATGATTTGAGCTTTGTGACATGGTGCATTATCCTTCTGGAAGTAGCCGTCAGAGGATGGGTACATGGTGGCCATAAAAGGATAGACATGGTCAGAAACAATGCTCAGGTAGGCCGTGGCATTTAAACGATGCCCAATTGGCACTAAGGGGCCTAAAGTGTGCCAAGAAAACATCCCCCAAACATTACACCACCACCACCAGCCTGCACAGTGGTAACAAGGCATGATGGATCCATGTTCATGCTCATTCTGTTTACGCCAAATTCTGACTCTACCATCTGAATATCTCAACAGAAATCGAGACTCATCAGATCAGGCAACATTTTTCCAGTCTTCAACTCTCCAATTTTGGTGAGCTCTTGCAAATTGTTGCCTCTTTTTCCTATTTGTAGTGGAGATGAGTGGTACCCGGTAAGGGTCTTCTGCTGTTGTTGCCCATCCGCATCAAGGTTGTGCATGTTGTGGCTTCACAAATGCTTTGCTGCATACCTCGGTTGTAACAAGTGGTTATTTCAGTCAAAATTGCCCTTCTATCAGCTTGAAGCAGTCGGCCCATTCTCCTCTGACCTCTAGCATCAACAAGGCATTTTCACCCACAGGACTGCCGCAAACTGGATGTTTTTCAGTATGCATTTTTTCTTTGTAAACCCTAGAAATGGTTGTGCGTGAAAATCCCAGTAACTGAGCAGATTGTGAAATTCTCAGACCGGCCCGTCTGGCACCAACAACCATGCCACGCTCAAAATTGCTTAAATCACCTTTCTTTCCCATTCTGACATTCAGTTTGGAGTTCAGGAGATTGTCTTGACCAGGACCACACCCCTAAATGCATTGAAGCAACTGCCATTTGATTGGTTGAGTAGATAATTGCATTAAGGAGAAATTGAACGGGTGTTCCTAATAATCCTTTAGGTGAGTGTATTTTACTTTGTTGGGAATACAGAATCTGTGTGCAAGTAACCAAGCTTTCTTCCATTCAATTTCAGAAATATAAGCATTCCAAAAGAATTTGCTTCTAGGAGAAATTTCGTTTTGGGTGTAAGAGTTCCCTAATTAATTTGTTATTGCATTTCTTATCCAGAAGAGGGCAACTTTCTAACAAAAGTTCTGTTTCTATCTTGAGATCAGCAGCAGTGCCAGCAAAAACTTTCCAGTCCTGTTAGTAGTTTCCTTTACACTGTCCTGTGACTCCCAGACACTGTCTTGTGAATAGTATTGTAATAGTGTGTAAGTGTGTATTAGTATTGTAACAGTGTGTAATAGTATGTATTAGTGTTGTAGTAGTGTGTATTAATATTGCAATAGTGAGTAATAGTGTGTATTATTATTTCAATTTCAAACTTTATTTGTCATTGCATAAATACATTGTATTTACACAACGAAATTCAAGGTGCCACACAACGAAATTCAGCCGGTCTCAGCAACTCACAAACAAAGTACTGTCCAGAGGTAGTGTTGTTGATCATGACAGGGGATGGGTTGGGGGGGGTGAAAAAAGGCAATTTGGCCCAGAGTTACTGTTTGTTCAGTGAACGTATGGCCCAGGGGAAGAAGCTGTTATTCAGTCTGGAGGTGTGTGCTTTCATTGACCTATAGCGCCTGCCAGAGGGAAGCTGGTTGAACAGGTGGTGAGCAGGGTGGGCAGTGTCTTTAAGAATGGATCTGGTCCTGTTGAGGCAGCGGGAGTTAGCAATCTCTTCCAGTGAGGTCAGAGGGCAGCCTATGATCTTTTGAGCTGTGCCCATGTCCCTCTGCAGTGCCCCCCTATCTGCTGCCGAACACCCTGCATACCATGCTGTAATGCAAAAAGTGAGTATACTTTCAGTGATTGACCGGTAGATAGATACCAGCAGCTTCTGTTCAAGATCTTTTTTCCTCAGAATTCTCAGGAAGTGTAGTCGCTGCTGGGCCTTCTTAGTTATATATTTAGTGTTAGTTGACCAAGAAAGATCTTCAGAAATGTGTACTCCCAGAAATTTAATTGATGGGGCCCTTTCCACGCAGTCGCCATTCAGGTGGAGTGGGGCGTGTGTTCAGGTGGAGTGGGGCATGTGTTCAGGTGGAGTGGGGCATGTGTTCAGGTGGAGTGGGGCGTGTGCTGTGCTGTTTCGTCTGAAGTCTATGATGATCTCCTTAGTTTTTATTGTGTTCAGCAGTAGGTTGTTTGATGAGCACCAGGTAGACTGTTGCTGGACCTCGTCTCTGTACTCTGTCTCATCTCCACCTCAGACCGACCACCATGGTGTCATCTGCAAATTTTATAATGAGGTTTGAGCGATGAGAGGGGGAACAGTCAGATGTATAAAGTGTGTACAGGAGTGGGCTCAACACACAGCCTTGGGGGGAGCCAGTGCTGAGTATAAGGGGGGAGGAGAGGTGGTGGCCGAGTCTCACTTGTTGTGGTCTGTTGGAGAGGAAATCTTTAATCAAAGCGCAGGTGGAGGGGGGAGGTGTATGTCCAAGAGTTTCTTTATCAGAATGTCCGGGATTATTGTATTGAAGGCTGAGCTAAAATCTATGAAGAGCAGTCTTACATAGTTACCAGGGTGTTCGAAGTGGCTCAGCATTGAGTGGAGGGTGATGGCAATGGCATCCTCAGTGGAGCGGTTAGCCCTATAAGCAAACTGGTGAGGGTCGATTGATGGTAGGAGGCAGGCCTTGATGTGCTGGGTAACCAGTTTTTCCAGGCATTTCATCACCACTGATGTAAGTGCGATGGGCCTAAAGTCGTTCAGGCTTTTGCAAACAGATGTTCTTGGAACTGAGATGATGATAGCGGTTTTCCAGCAGGATGTAACGATGGCTCGGGACAGGGAGATGTTAAAAATCTCTGTGAGAATCCCTGTTAGTTCGTCTGCACAGGCCCTGAGTACTTTCCCTGGTACTCCATCGGGTCCAACTGCCTTCCTTGGGTTCACATCCCTCAGTGCTCTCCTCACCTGATGTTCCTGGAGGGATAACGAGGTGTTGGTAAAAGCTGGGGTAGGCACTGATTGTCCATTCACCTCAAACCGGGCGAAGAAACAGTTTAATTCCTTTGCCATTGTAGCATCAGGAGAAATAGATGTGATGTTTTGGCCCTTATAGTTGGAGATATGTTGTAATACCTGCCACACTTGACGTGGGTTATTGTCCATAATATATCCCTCTATTTTCCTTTTATATGCTACCTTAGCCATCCTAATACCCTTCTTTAGGTTAGCTCTGGCTGAGCTATACTGTGCCCTGTCTCCTGACCTGAATGCTGTGTTGCGGTCCCTGATAATAAACCGTACTTCACTTTTCATCCAGGGTTTCTGGTTTGGGAAGACCCTGATCCGTTTTGTGGTGCTAACATTTTCAACACAAAATTTGATATAGGATAAAACAGTCTCTGTATACTCCTCCACATCCGGGCTCTCAAATAGACTCCACTTCGTGGTTGAGAAGCAGTCTTGGAGCTGGGAGAGGGCGTCCTCTGGCCAGGTGTTGATCTTCCTAATGGCAGGTTTATTTTTCCTGATAAGAGGGGTGTAGGCTGGTATGAGGTGCAGTGAAAGGTGATCTGACAGGCCAATGTGTGGTTGGGGAACTGCTCTGTATGCAGGTTTAATATTGCAGTAGACATGATCGAGTTGCTGTTCTCCCTAGTGGCACACTTCACATATTGGGTGAATTTAGGGAGGACAGCTTTTAGGCATGCCCGGTTAAAATCTCCAGCTACTATATGTACCCCATCTGGGTGCGCCTGCTGCTGTTAACTTATGCACCATGAAGATAGCTGAGGGCTACGTTAAGTAGTGTGTGTGTCTGTGTGTGTGTGTATTTGTGAAATACAGAGTAAGTGTTGTTTTAATAATATCAGTTGAGCAGAACACATTCAATTAAGTTTTGGACTTTCATACCTTGTCTATAGAACACCTTTTAGGTAGTATAGCATTTATTTGACGTACATTGTTTCATCCTTTTGCAGTTAAACTTCCAGAGGGGCATGTAGAACAAATTTCTTCAGTTGAAGCTTCAATAATAATATGCACTATTTCAATACTAATACACTCTTATACACTGTTACAATACTATTACACACTATTACATAAAAATACAATACTAATACACACTTTTACAATATTTATACACACTATTACACACTATTACAACACTAATACACACTATTACACATGGTTACAATACTAATACACACTATTACAGACTAATACAACACTAATACACACTATTGCAGACTAATACAATACTAATACACACTGTTACAATACTAATACACACTGTTACACACTGTTACACACTGTTACGTACTATAACTGTACTATTACACATTGTTACAGTACTATTGCAGTACTATTACAGTACTATTACACACTATTACACACTATTAGAACACTAATACACACTACTACATATTACTACACACTACTACACACTATTACACGCTATTACACACTATTACACACTCTCAGAACACTAATACACACTGTTACACACTACTACAATACTAATAAACACTATTATAATAGACACTAATACACAGTAATACAACACTAATACACACTATTACACATTATTATAACACTAAAACACACTATTACAATAATAATAAACAGTTTACACACTATTACAATAATAATAAACACTATTACACACTATTACAATAATAATAATAAACACTATTACACACTATTACAATAATAATAAACACTATTACACACTATTACAATAATAATAAACACTATTACACACTAATACAATATTAATAAACACTATTACACACTAATACAATAATAATAAACACTATTACACACTAATACATTACTTATACACACTATTACAACACAAACACACTTTTACACACTGTTACAATACTATTACACACTATTACATAAAAATACAATACTAATACACACTTTTACAATATTTATACACACTATTACACAGTAATACAACATCAATACACACTATTCCACATTATTATAACACTAAAACACACTATTACAATAATAATAAACACTATTACACACTAATACACACTTTTACAATACTTATACACACTATTACAACACTAATACAAACTATTACACAGTAATACAACATTAATACACACTTTTACACATTATTACAACACTAATACACACTATTATAATACTAATACAGTTGCATTATGGATTAGCTGAGTGGAGTGGGTGTAGTAACTGTATGGTGTGGTTGGAGTGGGTGGACAGCCATGGGAGTTCCAGGACAGTAGCTGTTTCTCAAGTCAAGGAAGGATCCTCCAAAATTTAGAGGATGCTATGTCGTCGAAGTCCGTTGAAGGACTGTTCCAATGTCAGACAAGCATACTCCGAATTTCAACCAAGGACTGAGTCCTTCATTCTGAGAGTTTCCCATAGACAGTAAAGGATGCATATGTGTATCCTTTGCGCTCCCAAAACACCCACAATCCTATGCAGAAGTATAATAGTTTGTTGTGTTTGTGTCTTTCTGGGCTGCTTTGCAGGTCCATTATGCAGCTGTGGCAGAATAGGATTTTGGGGGAGTGCAACCATTATACATCTGCTGATATAATGGCATAGGACGAATGAATGGGATGAATAGGAATGTGTGAGTATGTTTGTTTGTTTGTTTGTAACCCACAATGGATGCAAATTATATTTTCCTACAGAATGCAAACTATACAGATTTTTGCATTCAGTATTAATAGAAGTAGAATACTTTCGGGAAAAAAAGCTATAAAATAAACTTTTATGTATCTTTATAGATAAAATGTATTGACTGCTGCATAAATTGAGAAGGGTAATTGGAATACTATTGGTAGTAGGTCTGCTTGTACGGCACAACGTGCTTGGTGTTGGGGAAGAATGCTACCTAGTACAGGGCTTGGGAGGGAGTGGGTTGGGGCTGGGTTGAGTATGGAGGACCAAGTCTGACAAAACAAATAATAAATATATAAATAAATAAATGCTCAAAAAATAAATAAGCATACAATTAATTGCACAATAAATACAGTAAATAAATAAATCTAGGCAGTAATTAAATTATACAATGAGACATTAATGTATATATATCTCTTTTAATTAGCTTCTTTATTTATTCACCTTTGTAATAATTACCTTATTTAGTTATTGTCCATTCTAATTTTCAACTTTATTTATTTATGATTTATTTTTTAAATGTATGTATTTATGTGTATGTTATAATATTTTTGTCTGTTTTATTCTTCCTTTTAATTTTTTTACCCTATTTATTTCTTCAACGCAATTTTTTTCTACCTGTCATATTTACATTTCTGTATGCATTTCTGCCTCATTAGGCAAATGAGAAGGGGCTGTGTCTTAGTGGGAAAAAATACAAAGGAGGAATAAAACAGACAAAAATATTATAAATTACACATAAACACATACATTTAAAAAATAAGTCATAAATAAATAAAGTTGAAAATTACAACGGACAATAAATAAATAGGGTAATTATTATAAAGGTGAATAAATAAAGAAGCTAATTAAAATAGATATATACATTAATGTCTTATTGTATAATTTAATTACTGCCTAGATTTATTTATTCACTGTATTTATTGTGCAATTAATTGTATGCTTATTTATTTTTTGAGCATTTATTTATTTATATATTTATTTCTTATTTTGTCAGACTTGGTCCTCCATAGGTTGAGGGGTATTGTGTGATAAATGATAATTTGGGGAATTGGATAGAATATACTGGGAGGAATAGGGAGGACCAATGGGACATTTATACTTTCTAGCATTCCAAATATTATGGTATATCATTAAAGACAAGCAATATTTAAGCCACTTCGCTAAGGTGATTTTAAAAAGTATATAGAGATAAATAAATTGGAACTAAGGATCACAGTATGGTAACTGGAGAAATAAGTATAGCCAGCTATAGTTATAATGGATTAGCAGATAACAAGAAAAGAAGAGCAGTATTTACCTGGTTAAAAGAAATGGAATACAATATTTACTGTTTACAAGAAACACATTCAACAGCATTAAATGAAGTTTTTTGGAAAAAGGAATGGGATGGGGAAGTCTATTTCTCCCATGGACAAAGAAACTCAAAAGTGATGATGATATTAATTAAAAATAATACTAATATAAATTTTGAAAATGTCTGTATAGATTCTGAAGGTAGATGGATCATTATAAAGATGGTAATTGACTTGAAACAGATAGGGCTTATTAAAAAGAGATTTATGAGAAACTATTAAAATTACAAGCAACACAGGGCTATATAATTATGGTCAGGGATTATAACACAACGTTGAACTCCAGTTTGGATAGTTTCTGTTGTTATTACCTTTTCTATCACCCACAAGCACTAAAGGAAATTAATAATTGCATGAACATTCTAGAATTAGTGGATATATGGAGGCTTAAATATCCTAGAATGATAAGATATACATGGCGGAGGCTTAACCAAGCTAGTCGCCTTGATTATTTTTTTACATCATTTTCTCTTGCACTGAAGGTTAAGAAAGTGTTGATAGGGGAGAGAATGAGGTCGGATCATCATATAATTGGCATTTATATTGTTCTTACAGAAATTCCACGGGTAAGGGGGTACTGGAAATTTAATCAAAGCATACTGGAGGATAATTCCTTTTTAGCTAGGACTAAACAATTTATATTATAATTTTTGGCACATAACATAGGTACAGCAGACCCGCTTTTTATGTGGGATGCCTTTAAATGTGCCTTTAGAGGCCATGCAATTTAGTACTCTTCGTTGAAAAAAAGGCAATTCATATTAAAAGAGTCTATAATATCCAAAGAAATTGCAGGCATAATAGGTCAGATTGATAACAGTAACAGCTATAATATGGAGTTTCAGAATAAGTTGGAGGATAAACAAAAACAAATGGAGGAACTTTTACAAGTTCATAAAGGATCTCGATACCTTTTCAAACATATCTGGATTAATATCGAATTACGATAAGTGTACTATATTATTATTATTAATATTATTATATTATTGGAGCACTAAAAAATTCAAATTTTACATTGCAGTGTAGATTACCAATAAAGTGGGCTGATGGGGATGTGGACATATTGGGAATACATATACCATATGAAAGGTTGAGTTGTATTCAAGAATATTATTTAACAAAACTAGCTAAAATAGATAAAATATTGCTACCCTGGAAAGGACAGCACCTATCTATTTGTGGTAATCAACTCTCTAGTTATATCACAGTTTACCTATATGCTTATGGTTTTGCCTACTCCCAACGACATGTTTTTTAAATTATATGAACAAAAGATATTTAACTTTATATGGAATGGTAAGCCAGAGAAAATAAAAAGAGGATATTTGTATAATGAATATGAACATGGAGGTCAAAAGCAATTGAACATTAAAGCTTTGGACCTTTCATTAAAAGCATCAGTTATACAAAAGGTTTACCTAAATCCTAATTGTTTCTCTAGTAAGCTAATAAGAGTATTTCACCCATTGTTCAGTAAGGACCTCTTTCCATTTCTACAAATGACAACTGACCATTTTCAGATATTGGAAAAGGAAACCATTTCTAAGATGTCAATATTTTTCAAACAAGCCATGAAAAGTTGGTTGCAATTTTAATTTTATCCACCTGAGACTAGAATAGAGACCAAATTTTACAACAAATATTGTGGCTAAATTTTCAGACACTAGTTGATAAAAAGCCTGTATACTTTGACAAGATGTTTGGAAAAAAATAATGTTTGTAAATGACATTATAAATGAAGCCGGTGGAGTGATGCCTAACATACAGTTAACAAAAACATATGGAGATGTTTGCTCCCTTCAAAAATACAATCAACTAATTGCAGCAATACCATATACTTGGAAGAAGAAAGTACAAGAGAGGAAAAGGTCTGAACTTGTCTGTCAACCATGGATCAAAGATCACACATAGATGAAGAAAATATGGATAAACAAAGAAATATACCAATTCCATCTAAGAACAAAAAAACTGGGGGGTATTGCACAAAACCAAGATAAGGGATTAAGCCGGGATATTCAAGCTATCCTGGATGAATTTAGCCTTGACTTGGTTGCACAAAAGCTGCTAGAAGTAAACCCAGCCAAGTAACCATGGAGATTTATTCTTTGCAGCAGGCCTGCTCCAGAGCAGGCTAACAGCCAGGTTAAAATTTATCCTGGAGTCTCATGTGTTAAATCAGTTGTCGCTCTGATCCGAAATTAACGTGTTAAACATTTATACATTCATTGCACATGTTTAGATGGTTTGAAATGGTTCATGAAGTTTAACAGTGATTTCGAAGAAGTCAGTGATGAGGGCAAATTTTCTTTATTTTTTATTTCTAAATAAATGCACTATTTGCAGTACTGTCAGAAGTATGTGTATGGCACTGAAGTCCTTGTTACACATCTTTATCACCTTCCCCTGTAAGTAATTTCTACATACCATTTGCACACTGTTAAGAATTAAGGCACTTACCAGCCTGCAAAATGTTTTTATATTTGATCTTGACTTGTTGCCAGGTTCTTTTGCCCAGTCATGTTTGTTCTG
>JACXGM010032335.1:0-12519 GCA_016801145.1 Umbra pygmaea | reverse complement strand
TTAGACTGCTGGAGTCACAGTTAATATATGACTGCTGCATAAACAGTTCATTAGACTGCTGGAGTCACAGTTAATATATGACTGCTGAATAAACAATTAATTAGACTGCTGAAGTCACAGTTAATATATGACTGCTGCATAAACAGTTCATTACACTGCTGGAGTCACAGTTAATATATGACTGCTGAATAAACAATTTATTAGACTGCATAATGGAACAAGGTTCCAGAGGATGAGGAATGGTCTGTGTATAATGGAACAAGGTTCCAGAAGATAAGAAATGGTATTTTTATAATGGAACAAGGTTCCAGAGGATGAGGAATGGTCTGTGTATAATGGAACAAGATTCCAGAGGATGAGGAATGGTATGTGTATAATGGAACAAGGTTCCAGAGGATAAGGATTGGTCTGTTTATAATGGAACAAGGTTCCAGAGGATGAGGAATGGTCTGTGTATAATAAAACAAGGTTCCAGAGGATGAGGAATGGTCTGTGTATAATGGAACAAGGTTCCAGAGGATAAGGAATGGTCTGTTTATAATGGAACAAGGTTCCAGAGGATGAGGAATGGTCTGTGTATGATAAAACAAGGTTCCAGAGGATGAGGAATGGTCTGTGTATAATGGAACAAGGTTCCAGAGGATGAGGAATGGTCTTTGAATAATGGAATACGGTTCCAGAGGATGAGGAATGGTCTGTGTATAATGGAACAAGGTTCCAGAGGATGAGGAATGGTCTTTAAATAATGGAACACGGTTCCAGAGGATGAGGAATGGTCTGTGTATCATGGAACAAGGTTCCAGAGGATGAGGAATGGTCTGTGTATGATAAAACAAGGTTCCATAGGATGAGGAATGGTCTGTGTATGATAAAACAAGGTTCCAGAGGATGAGGAATGGTCTGTGTATCATAAAACAAGGTTCCAGAGGATGAGGAACGGTCTGTGTATAATGGAACAAGGTTCCAGAGGATGAGGAATGGTCTGTGTATAATGGAACAAGGTTCCAGAGGATGAGGAATCGTCTGTGTATAAGGCAGGAATGTGTACTTGGTGTTGTTGGAGCTTGATTAAGCTTCGTGATATGAGGCACAAGTGAACTGAGAGCTAGAAGTGTTGGAATACTTTTCATTTCACGTTAACTCACACCTGTACTTTTCACTTCACTGCTGGCACGAATGCACACACACTCACACAGACACACACACACATGATGTGTGTGTTGTGTGCTTCAGAGGGAATTCAGGTCAGGGCAATAGGGCCATGCTGTGTGTATGCGTGTGCGTGTTTGTGTCAAGCCTGCTTTACTTAGGTAATTTATTAAGGCCAACCGTGTCTGATAAGGTTCCTGCTAAATGCCAATAGTGTAACCTAGTGCCACAGTGGACATTCCAGGAGGGATCTGAAAATAAGACCGCAGGCCAATGCAGCCCCTCTATGATCAACTGAGCAACATGTAGCCCCTCTAGGATCAACTGAGCAACATGCAGCCCCTCTAGGATCAACTGAGCAACATGCAGCCACTCTAGGATCAACTGAGCAACATGCAGCCACTCTAGGATCAACTGAGCAACATGGCTTCTTTCACCCAGCTACTGAATATCCACTCACGACTAATTCTCTACAGAAAACATCTGAAAGTGTGAAAAAAAATGCATACACTGGCGATAAACAAATATTTAAAATCATGTATAAAATCAATTGGCATCAGAGAAAAACTGAACATTAAAGGGTGCTTATCAGTGTTCTTCTCATAATCTATACTCTACTGTTGTCAGGTCAGGTAACAGTGGTCAAGACTTGAATAGACCTACCACAGCCAGGGTGCAAACTACCCAGGGGCTCGCCCTTCCGTGCAGGCTACAAGACATCAGACTACTCCAGACATTACAGCACGTAGGGCTAAAAAAAGACCAGCCCATGGAGTAGCAGGCTGCCCCAGGGAGAATGGCTATTCACACTCAACTTTGTGCCACTCACCCACTCAGCCTGCTCTCTGCAGCAGCTCACCATAATGCAATGCTGCTGCTTGGCTGAGACTTTATGTGCCTGTTTTAATACTGGAGTGGTGACTGGGAGCCTGGATGTCTGTAATTAGGCTACTCTGTATTGAGAAACAGGGAGATACCCCGCATTTGTTGCTGGGGAGACACCAGACAGAAAGATGCGTGACGGACGCTTGATAGTGAACATCTGGGTGTCACACCTATATACTGGAGCAGACGTGTACTGGATCCACTCTATATGCTTTTACGAGAGGATAACTACCCCAAGCACAAACATGTACTCTAAACACACCTAACCAAGGAATTCATTGCTAATGCAGATACAGCATGTACAAATAAAAATCATTGTATTTACAGAAGACCTTTAAAAAGCACCTTGGTGAGCCGAGGCTACAATTAAATTATAGTTTAGAGTTGATTCAGTTCGCAATATCTCACAGTCACTCCGCATTAACTGCACTGCGATTCTATATTCATAAAGTTATTGTGCATTTTACAGCCAGATAGTTATGCCATCATGATTGACTAGCACTGCTTCAGTACTATAAGGACTTGTCTGCCTCTTACACTGCAGTGAGCCAGTTCTCTGTCACGGTCGGTCATCATAGGTAGGGCGTTGGTTTAATCACAAGTGGACCACCAGAGCTGTAGTGTTTATGGACCTGTATTTTGCTTTCCTCCCATAGGTCTGCCTGACTGCTTTATATAGCATTAGCAGCGTTGAGAAAGCATGAAGGTCGAGAACAGCATTTATCAAACCTCTCTACTGGAACTTTAGTATATATAATTCTTTAGTTGGAGCGCTGAATGTGCTCAACCAAGTTATTGATGTATGACAGCTCTGTAACTACTAAAATACATTAAATGAACAGAGGTCCCCAGACCAGTGTTTGAGAACCACGGGTTAAGTACCTCCTCAAAGCACTGTCCGTTGTATTATTAATCTCTGACTACCCTATTTGATCTTGCAGGAAAAGAAGTGTCACTACATGACGGGTGCAATATTCCCTGTTTTTAGATAGTGACATTTTGGTTATAAGCAAGCACGGAAATTGAGATTATTGCGTCAAACTCAAAATGTAAAGTAGTAACAATGTATTTTACAAAAAACTAAAACTGGCATATCAAATGTACAAAAAACATTAGTGTTCAGTTCCTAAGACCTACCTACCCAACTTCTAGTCTACTTCTTCCTATCTCCAGTACAATAATACATTTTTACTGTACCATTTACATCATATCTAGGGGTAGGATAGTGGCCTCATGGTTAGGGCATCTGACTAGTGTCTGAAAGGCCCCTGGTTCAATCCCACAAACACCAAGGTGAAAGCTTTGTTGTTCTGTTCATTAACAGGACAGATATCCCCAAATGCTTCCATATTGTTGCTTTAAAATGACAATTGGTTCATAGTCAACTTCTAGTATTTTGCAGACAGTTCCTTTAAAATATGAACAGAAGGTAAAGTATAAACAGAATGATTCACCATTAATAGTGGTCACAATCACTCAATATTTATCGTCTCTGTCTATTAACGGACAATCACTCTGTTTATACATTACTTTCTTCTGAAAAATACTTTGTAAACTTTGTTTTCTACAGTGTTTTTGCAAGTGCCATGCTTTGCTATGTGAGCTACAGTACATGGGAACCCACTGGTTTGAACAAGCTCATCTTATTCAACCTAAGACTCATCAACTAAACACCATCAAGCCCTCAACGAGTTGAAAGAGATGGGTGTTGTCCAGGTCTACGAGCCTACGGCACACATTAATGCTGTCTGGGGTAATGGAAGTTTAGAAAAACTAAACAAAATAAATTATTGCAAAAGCTGAGGCCTAATAGAATTATGTAGAAGTTAAAGCCTTTACGTTCCTTACCTAGTTTGTCAGCGTTTAGGTGAACGCATGCCTTTAGAGACAAGCTGCTCACTCTGGTGAGAAAAAGTTTGAACAGTTGCTGGAACAAAATAATATTTTGGGTGTATTTCACTTGCTCATAATTTTCACATACACCATGAAGAATGTACCAAGCCTTTTGTTGGAATCTGGTGGTAGTGAGCCAAGGTTCACATCTAAAGCAGACATCCACAACCCACTATTACAAACAACCTCCCACATGTGGTCGCAAATCCATCCTTTCATAAATTCTAACACTGATCCCCATTTAACACTCAACAGTGACTTCCACGACCTGTCATTAAAAAACTACAAATTCACTTTTGGTACATTTGAGTAGAAACATTTCCTCCTCTTACCTGGTAGATGAGGACTTTGAAGTTGCGTCTCTTAAGCAGCTCGGCCTCGTTGCTCTCCAGCTTCTTGATCTGGCCTGCTTGCTTCTCCAGGTTGGTGCGGACCGTCTTGACGTTCACGCTGACTTTGCGCACCTTATCTAGCATCTTGTTGACGCTGTTGGTTGTGCCGGTGTGACTTTTGGAGAGCTTTGCCAGCTCTCCCTGGATGCTCGATACAGACTTCTCCATGTCCTGTTGTCTGGACTCCAAGCCATTCTGGGTCTGCTGGATCTGGTCCACCACGCCGATGATCTTGTCTAGCAGGGTCAGTACCATGACGCCATTGATCTGCGCCTCGCTCTTTGTGCCGGAGCCCGTGACCATTGCCAGGTCCACCTCCTCTGAAAGATCATCGTCGCTGTCGTTGGTGGCGGGCTGGACCGCTGTTGCCACCAGGGAAGCCTCCTCATCGTCTGAAACTTCGGTCAGAGCCACTCGTTCCTTCTGCAAGCCTGCTGGATCCGCCATGACTTTCAAGTCTAAACACACACTGCTCAGCTCACACTCAGTTTATAAATATACTACAGGGAAAGCAAACCTTCAGGGGCCACCCCGGCTAGAAGTCAAATCCAAATCCGTTTTCCGTTCTATGAAGGGACACTTACTTTTACACTTTTGGCTCTTTCTCTCTTCAACTTTCAAGTCTACTTGCTGTCTTTCATCTAACCCTATTCCTCTCACTCTCTCTCTGTGTTCGTATTCCCTGGGATGCTGGCCAGCCAACGGGTGTGGAACCTTTCACTGCTGAGGCATGTATGCCCTGACTCAAATGCATGGGCTCCCTGTGAAACCACCCAGTCAAACTTTTCCTATACTCGGCATATGCCCCACCCTGCCGACCCTCTGCTGAAGCTCCACCCCTTCCACTGCCAAACTGACAGCCCCTGTCCCCACCTCTGGTGCCTGGGCAGAGCCTAGCTCACCCCAAACTACTGACACAGAGTAGGGACTCACAGAAGTAAGTCTCCAGGAGAAACACATACTCCACCTGTTATAGCTATTGTGCAAAATACAAAGTCAGTAAGCGTCAGTCACAGTTATCACTGATTTCACAGTCAGAAAAAAGAAAGTTCCAGAATGATTATTTCGTTTATGTTTGTTCGTTTTTGGGGTTCTATTAGGAAACCTTTTTTTTCTTTGTGGAAAGAGATTGACGTTGAATTGGTTCTACCTGGAATTAAAATGTTTCTGCCTGGGCCATAAAAAGGGCCGGCTACAGGGCCAGCTATAAACCCTTTTGAGAACTTTTCTCAGCATTTCAAATCTGTGAATGGATTAGTGAAGATCACTGGGGCAGATCAGATAATTTGGTTATTTAAATTTCTCAAATACCTTTAAAGACAATTGGTAGTAAGTATTCACATTTTTAACAGAATATAATAGTATGGATATTCCAACTCTGGTGGAGGGGTGAAAAACCATTGGAATGTATCCTCTCATAAAATATTACTGAATTTCTATAAAGCGAGTATATGCAAGCACAGCACGCTCTACTCGCCTTGAGCGAATGAGATAAGCCAACTAGAGGTTACACGTTCCCCCAGGAACCAAGTTGAATAGCAAAGTATCCTGATTTATGTTATTGTTTAGAGCTCCAGTAGATGGCACTATTATCCTCATGTGTAGTTGTAACAACGTTATTTTAACAACCATATATTACCGTACGCTAACACATTCTCGTTAGGTCAATTGTCAGTTACTCATCTTTACTGTCATGGCCATTCCTGTTTCCAAATATACTTTTTTTGTCATTACAAGGGCCATGGTAGATTCTTTGACCAGTCACAATTATGCATGCCAGAAATCTCACATGTATTCTACGCACGCCAGGCACTGAGGCTGATATGCACACTCTAACAACAGTTGAAGGAGAAAAGGATATTTGTGTGAGTAATTATGTTGTAATGTTGTCATGTCCCAATGCACGTCACACCACACTCAAACCGTGGTGAGATATATTGTATTATTGTGTTCTTCTAAATTGGAATGAGGTTTTCTGCCTCCAAATCTGTGGATAATACAATTGTAATTATTGGCTAATTATTGGCTATTGCGTCTAAATATAATAAGTTGATGTTAATTCTAAATGATTGTATAGTTCTATTTACAATAAATTGAGGTGTGTCTGCATAGGTAATCTGAGTCACGTGATGGGTCGTAGCTCCTCTCTGAAGGAGGCTCGAGGCTGATCAGCTGATATTTCGTTGTTAAACTCAGAGGAACGATCAACAACACTCAATCCGGAGAGAATTGAGGACTAACTATCTCAACAGTAAGACATTGAGTTATATTTTGGTAAAAATTCGCTTTTCAGATGCAGCATGACTTTCGTCAATGTGTTTGGTAGCTAAGTATCTATGTTACAGGGGCTTAATAGTAAAGTGTCAGTAGTGAAGGCTAGCTAACCTGCTAATAACGTTAGCCAGACGGTGCTGTTCTCTACTTTAATACACCCAGACGGTTGGACCGTAGCAGGTTTGTTTCAAGCCATCGTAAGCCAGTTAACAGGCTTTGAAGTGATATTCATAACTACAATAAGACATATTTCTGTCAAATAACGTAACATTTCTAAATTCCCTTGGATCAGTTGTATTTAGTAATGTTAGCATGTATATCAGTAGGGTTTTACTTTAGTGTGTTAGCCACAGGAAGTACAGTACAGTCTGATGTTCAACAAGTGAATCTAGATAACTAGATCATTCTATTTTATCTTGGAGGCTTTTGTGTTTTTGAATTGTTAGAAGCGTTAGTTATGTCATTGGCTAACTATCTGACATGAATGCAGTGCGATGTACAGTACTGTACTAATCTATGTTATTATGTACAGTAGTATCAGTAGTATATTGGACACTATTGTAACCCTACGATAAAGATCCCACAGTCCCTGCTTGGACACATACTATTACCATGTGTGTCCATAAGATGCGGTGTCATAGTTATTGCGTTTCGATAATCAGATGTTATTAATGTTCCAGATATTGCTTAACACATTTCTGTTGTGAAGGGACGACAGTTACCAGAATTTGTTTTTGATCATGTACAGTATATATGTAAGAGGGCTAAAACAAAATGTTTTTGTCCATCACATTCAGACTTTGCTGAAATGCTTTTTTATTTATTTATTGTTTAGTTGCAATAAGTACAAATTGTATTTTAGGTAATAATTGTTGATTAAAACCGTTTCATAACTATTTACATCTGTGAGAGGTCATGGTGAATGTGTTAGGATTAGCGATGTTTACCTATTTTGAAGGAAGTCTCTAGGAAATATACTGAAATTTCCCTGTGCCAATTAAATAACTTTATTTGTAATAAAGTTGCAATACAAAACAACTCTTCATGTAACTTTAACTAAAATTGTAAAGCATGAAGAATTGTTCTAACTGCTGCCAGCACAATATATTGCTGCTAGAAGAAAGGAAATTACGTCTTGAATGCTCATCATTACATTTTTTAAATGCATTGCAATGTGTCAAATATCAGTGATGGCTTTTATTTTGCAAAGTACATTTTGAGTTTGTGTTGACAGCTTGATCCTCAAAGCAAAGTCACACATTGTAATTTTGAATGTTACTCAAAAGTAACATTAAGTAACATTACTCAAAAGTAACAGAATGGATGGAGATATAGATTTCACTGTCTATTTCCATGTAACAATCATAATTCAGGGTGTAACATCCGTGAATCAAGTATCCTCAATAAAGTAATGATTTTTTAACTTTATTTGATGAAAATATTTTTCTTCATAACTTGGTTCAAACCTCCTCTAAACATTACAATCTTTTCTTTGAACTAAGAATTAATACGTCTTTAGATGCTGTTATAATATTCCTTTCTGTAATTTGCTTTATCTCTCCAACGTGCTGTTGTTTTACTATACAAACCCCAAATGGTACTAAAGACACTAGAAAAAACTATTCATATATGTTTGTATATTCATTGAGACCTCACAATTGTTTTGCATGAAAATGTTATAGGTAGCTAACATTTTAGCTATTATTGTTAAAGGTTTAGTCATGCTGCGCCGGTACATCTGGTCTTGTGATGGAGCTTACTCCATTGCTAAGCCTATAATGGCACCCATTTATTTATTTATTTACTTATTTTACTTAATTAGGCAGATAACATGAGGCCGTTTCAGAACATCTGAATATTTGTTTAATGTAAAAACACTTCTGTTTTTCCAGCTACATAGAAACTAAGACATGGTATGTTCAATCCCATGCACACTTCTGTCCTGACCATTTTAACCTATGCTCCTTTCATTCCAAAAAAAACAATACATTCATTTTAATATTTTATTTTCATGTCAACATATGGATCGCAAAAGTGAAGTCCTGCTATGGTCATAGGATCATTTTGAGGATTAGATGTAAAAAAGAATCCAGTCACATGCCAGCTATTCCCTCAAGTGTAAAGTATTACAACAACAACACTGTTTGTTAGTGCTGTGTATTCACGGTCATCCAACCGACACACAGTGTGGAAGGTCAATCTGGGTTGGTCTGTGTAACCTAGGCCTATTATCAAAGTTGTCTGTTTTTATGAAACATTCTCATCTCCTCTGGTGGAACGTTAGCTGTGCATGTGAAATTGCTTAATCTCCTTTTGCCACTTCAGTTATTCCGGTGTGTCCCATTGGTTGCTGAGCAGGAGTTGTACCCTGATGAAGACAGCTTGTCTGTCGAAACGTTGGTATTATTAAAACAGATTTTTATAGGCATTTGAGCTCTAGAGTGTGCGGCTTTTACATTTATTCTTTCATTCTTATCCTATAGCCAGCACCTCGCCTATAAGGTGTGCGTTTCTTCCTCGTTCTTGCTGAGCAGGAGCAGCCAACAACGCCATCATGGGGGAGCTCTTCAGAAGTGAGGAGATGACACTGGCCCAGCTCTACCTGCAGTCTGAGTCGGCCTACTGCTGCGTCAGTGAGCTGGGAGAGATCGGGATGGTACAGTTCCGTGACGTGAGTCCCTGCTCCTTCTCCACTTCCTCATTGACCTGTTTCCTCTGGAGTCAAGATAACCTCAGCAAAGTTCCAGATTGGCTGCTATTAAGCAGAGAGCATGAGCATTGAGAAACAATCGACATTTCTATTTGTTGTTTTGATTGCTTTGTCAGCCTGTGGATGTCATCTTACCCCGTTCATCATCAGACCCTATAGGCATAGAACAGAGTGGTTTGTGTGTGGCTGTTAACAATGGTATTAAGTAGGAAAGAGGCAAATGAATGTGGTAGTCTGTTGTGGTAATTATACCTACATTATTTCAGTCAGATGGTTGAAAAAGCCCATACTTTGGCATCTGCAGCATTTTCGTCATGTGCACATAGCTGACCGCTGAGGCGAATCAAAGTGAGAGCTCCCATGGGAAAGAAGGGTCACAAAGTGTGGCAATTGGTGAATGTTGCTGTCTGCCTGATAAAAGATACACTTATCTACTTCTGAAATAGTTTTCCATTGAGAGAGCATTGGAAATCATTAGTGTTAAAATGCTGTATGTTGTCTAATTGGATGACTGATATTGGCAAATGGATTGAAGTAATTCACTATACCTGCACTTGCAAAGCTTCTGAATATTTAAAATGGTGTTCTTACAGTTGAATCCAGATGTTAACGTGTTCCAGCGCAAGTTTGTCAATGAAGTGCGTCGATGTGAGGAGATGGACCGCAAGCTGCGTGAGTGACCTTTAATGTTTACCTCATTACACACCCTCTTCAGTACATTCATTGCTGTTCTTCTAGCAGCAAGATATAACGTGGGAAGCACTAACTCAGATTTCCATTTTCAAAATAAAAGTCACATTGCAAGTATTACAACAATGGCCTTTAAAAAAAAAAAAGAAAATCCTGAGTACTGCCAGGATATTTTTCTGCTAGAAGAACAGCAATGAAGGTTAGTTTTCCCCTCGCTACCTAAGTCAAGCTGGTAATCACTTGATAATTTATTAACAAGTTGTTTCAGATGTGCTAACTCTGGGATACATCTAATATATGGCATGGCTGTGGGTCCCCAGGAGAGGACTTAAGAACCACTGCCTTAATATATACATGCTGAGATACAGTCATCACTTTTCAGTACCTTAACGCATCGCTCTCTCACAGGGTTTGTGGAGAAGGAGATCAAGAAAGCCAACATTCCGATATTGGACACAGGAGAGAACCCTGAGGTGCCCCTTCCTAGGGACATGATTGACTTGGAGGTAACTTATATCCACAAATACTTTATTTTGTTAAAACCATGGTCATGCCAGTAATTCTTTGGGGGGAGAGAAATGCTCATGTTATATTCATATGTGATTATTAAAAAGCATTACTTTCTTATTTAAATTTTTTATCTTTGGTTTCCCCCCAAAATGTCAGGAAGATGCAATAGCTGCTCCAGTGAGACATAAACAATCTATAGTTTAGCATATATCCCTGCTGCTAAATTTAAAAGTACTATTTCTAGAACCCGAAACCTAACAATGGAACTACATTCTTTTTCCTGCTGACCAGCTTACGAATGCTGTAAAACCTGTATTCCTGGATATTCTAAAATCTAATATAAACTATGTATATGAGATAATGATAATGAAGTATATTAAATATGGACCAGCACGTGCACATTGACAAACATTGTGGAAGCACAACTCATGTCCTCATCGAAATTCCTGTTCAAATGGCAAAATATTCACTGCATGGTGTAGATGGCATCTCCAACCCTGGTCCTGGAGAGCTACTGTCCTGATTTTTTTTCACTTCAACCCTCATTTTTCTAATAAATAGGTGGTTGATAAGCTGAATGAAGCTACACGTGTGGTTGGAGTGAAAATGTACATGATTGTAGCTCTCCAGGACCAGAGTTGGAGACTCCTGGTGTAGAGAATATTGTCCCATCTAAACTGCCTTTCAATTTTTAAAATATCTTGAAATTAAGTTGTACAACTTTTGGAAACTGCTCACCAAAAATGAAATTAGTTCTGTTTCACTCGGTGGAATTGTACAGTGTACTTTTTAAATGCCTCTACATGCATTTCATACGCTCAGCACTGCATGTCCCTGACTCCCGGTCTCCCTGTGTCTTTCCCCTTTAGGCCACTTTTGAGAAGCTGGAGAATGAGCTGAAAGAGATCAACACCAACCAGGAGGCCCTGAAGAAGAATTTCCTGGAACTCACGGAGCTCAAGCACATCCTCCGTCGTACTCAACAGTTCTTTGATGAGGTTAGCTCTACTGTGTGACACAAAGCCGTAGGCTACTCACAGCATCATCTACTGTGTGACACAAAGCCGTAGGCTACTCACAGCATCATCTACTGTGTGACACAAAGCCGTAGGCTACTCACAGCATCATCTTGATACCTGGTATCTTTAGATAACAATATGGTGTGGCATAGTCTGGAGGAATTTCCAGAAGATAAATATTAAAGATGCAACTATGTACAGGCTTAATCCTAGCCTAAACCTAAAAAAAAAGAGGTACACAGTCTTGTACCTTTACAATTTTTTGGATTTTCTGTTAATCTTTTGCTCGAAATGATATGTTGTATGCTAATGAGTCACGGCATAGCTTGTTAGCCTAAGGCATGGTCTAAAACTCTTTATATACGGATTTTTCCAGACGTCTACGGGAGAAGTTAATGGTAAATTTGCTTCCGGAACTAAATTTACTTCCACAAATAAATTTAAAGGCCCCCTGATCTGCACACTTGGCAAGGTAGCAAATCTGACTTCTCTATCCCAAATCCCTGGCAGCACTATGCCAATGTGTGCTGCCTCATGCTGGAGGTCCAGGCAAAGTCAGAGAAGCCGTAGTCAGGCTCGAACCACTGATTTTAATATCGTAGTTTGTTTTGCTATGCAGTGACTTATGCCAATACGCCACACAGACCCAAGCCAGAAAGATTTTTAAAAGTATGTCAAAGTTTCCCACTTTAAAATAGTGTGCAGAACATGAACAAAAACATTTAAGCACACAGAAGGCTAGAAGTATGTTTCAACCTATTTTAGACAGGGCCAGAGAATTTTCACGTGTACGCCCCTCGCCATCTCACAGATCTGTCTGAGGAGATGTGGAGCTGCTGACAAGGTGGTGCTTTTGAACTAGAGGGTCCCCTAAACATTATGTACTATGTCACGTATCTGTGCTAAGTCACCAGAATAACTATTTAAAGTTTCACAGTTACTGTAACTGAGGTATGCCATTGATTTTGCTTAGAGAGTGTGCACGTAGTAGTAACAG
>JACXGM010032334.1:0-12568 GCA_016801145.1 Umbra pygmaea | reverse complement strand
GATTCCCGACCAAGTATTGAGTGCATAACTGAACATAATTATTTGAAGGTTGACTTTTTCTTTTTTTTGTATTACAAACACTTCTTTTATTGGTCAGATGAAATATGCTAATTCTTTGAGATAGGAATTTTGGGTTTTCATGAGCTGTATGCAAAAATCATCAGTATTAAAACAATAAATGACCTGAAATATTTCAGTTGGTGTGCAATGAATCTAAAATATATGAAAGTTTAAATTTTATCATTACATTATGGAAAATAATGAACGTTATCACAATATGCTAATTTCTTGAGAAGGACGTGTATAGTGACAGGTGTAGTAATAGATATTGTGACGCATGTATAGTTAGTAAGTATAGTAATGGGCATAGTAAACAATATACACTCACCTAAAGGATTATTAGGAACACCATACTAGTACTGTGTTTGACCCCCTTTTGCCTTCAGAACTGCCTTAATTCTACGTGGCATTGATTCAACAAGATGCTGAAAGTATTCTTTAGAAATGTTGGCTCATATTGATAGGATAGCATCTTGCAGTTGATGGAGATTTGTGGGATGCACATCCAGGGCACGAAGCTCTCGTTCCACCACATCCCAAAGATGCTCTATTGGGTTGAGATCTGGTGACTGTGGGGGCCATTTTAGTACAGTGAACTCATTGTCATGTTCAAAAAAACAATTTGAAATGTTTCAAGCTTTGTGACATGGTGCATTATCCTGCTGGAAGTAGCCATCAGAGGATGGGTACATGGTGGCCATAAAGGGATGGACATGGTCAGAAACAATGCTCAGGTAGGCTGTGGCATTTAAACGATTATTAATTAAACCAACTTAGCCAACAACAAACAACATAAACCATGAGGTTTGATGGTGGACATGAGGGTGTAGTGCCAGTGTTTGGATGCAAGGTAGCCTGTAAGGTGTAAGTGTTGTTAAGTGTGCTCAAATATGTATATCAATATGTTTGTCAAACCACAGCAAACCAATGTGGGCTGAGAGCAGAGAGAGAGTCAGGTAGAGACAGCTGAAGCTTTTAACCCCTGAGCAGGCAGAACCAACCCAGGTAGCAGTTGTTTCCTAACGACCCAATAAGCTCCACCTGTGTCTGAACTGAAACAATAAGGCAGATACAGAAAGAGCGAGAGGGACGTAACACTCCCAATCTGCACACAAGGAGTCACTGGAGAGCGACTTGGTAGGATAGATAATCTGATTTACTTAACCCAAATTCCAGGCAGCACTCTGGCAATTTTGTGCTGCCTCGTGCAGGAGGCCCGGGAAAGTCAGAGAATCCATGGTCAGGCTCGAACCACTGACTATCAAGACGTAGACTGTCCTGCAATGCAGCAACTTAGCCCACTACGCCACGCAGACCCCACCCCAGCATGTATAGTTAATAGGTATAGTAACAGGCATAGTGTCTGTTATTGACAGGTGTAGTAACAGATATAGTGACGTTGTAGTGACAGGTGTAGTAACAGATATAGTAGCATGTACAGTTAATAGGTATAGTAACGGGCATAGTAAACAATATAGTGACAGGTATAGTAATAGGTATAATGACAGGTATCGTAACAGATATACAGAGTTGTAAATAGTACAAAGTAAAAGTACTTTTCTGGGTTCGACTGAGTTCACAAGTTTTGGGAATTTCCTTGTTAAGACCAAAATGACCAGGTAAAGGGATTTAAACTAACCAGTTTTCTATGATATTCATAGAAATAGTAAAAAGTATTAAGTAGGTAGTTATGAACTCCCCTTACCTGGTAATTTAGGTTTTAATTAGGAACTTCCCAAAACAGGTGAACACAGTGGAGTACTTTTACTTATTACTTTTTACAAATCTGCAGGTAAGTAACAGATATAGTAACAGATATATTGACATATATATTAACAGATATAGTGAAAGGCAGAGTTGTAAAAGGTACAAAGTTCCTAATTAACCAGGTAGTGGGAGTTCATTATTAACTAGTTACCATAATTAATATTTTTTTACTCTTTAAATTAATTTAATAGGTCACTGGCTAGTTATGAACACCCTCTACCTGGTCATTTTGATCTTAATTAGGAACGTCCCAAAACTTTGGTGTTAATAAGGAACTCAGCCGACAGAAAAGTAGCTTTACTTGTACTTTTTACAACTCTGGCGACAGGTACACAATTATCCAAAAAGGTTTTTTCATCTGTCCTCATAGGAGAATCCTTTTATGGTTCTTAGAAGAACCCTTTATAGTGACACAGGGAACCCTTTTGGGATCCATTAAGAATCCTCAGCAGAGAAGGTTCTATGTCATTTGTATGGTTCTGTATGTGATCTATCTTTCTCTTGGTGTCTGTGTAGAAGTACATGAGTGCTCTTCACTACACGGCCCAGCATGGCTTTGAGAAGGAGACCAGTTTGCTGCTGGAGGCTGGAGTGAACACTAACATGGTGGACTGGGTGAGTACTGTAGACAACCTTCAATTCTGCATTCTACAGTCTGTGCATCAGTTGTTTAGTATCTACATTTATCAAAAGCCTCGTGGGACCAACCTGATCTCACGAGTTCCAGTTTTCCACTCGCAGATCAGTCTGGCATCTTGAGATAGAGAAATGTTGGAGCCGTTCGCCAAACGACCAACCAATCAGCGTTGGTTTGAGGCGGGTTAGGGTGTGACGCAATGAGAAGCGACTGTTCAGTCTAAACAACATGGCGGCTTCCACGTATGAGATAAGCGTAGCTATCGCGCAAGTTTTCTGATTGGTTTCGGAAGGTTCCCAGATGGATATGCAGAGCAAATGGGAAGCAATCCTTCTGGTGGAGTCAGAAAAAACATTGTTAGCCCAACTACTCAACTAAACTGGGGTAACAGGTTTCAACATCTGAATCATATCCTCCTCACAAGTACAAACATACCTTTTATCTTTTTTATAAATTTCTTTCCAGATTTTCCTCCCTTCCCAATTCCCTCTCTAATCCTGCCTTGTCGGGCAGCTCCACAACTCCTTGTACAGATCTGTGGGATGACGAGGGACTCACACATGGTTCATCCAACCACATGTCACCCGAGCTGCCGATTCTTTTCACACTGTTCACCAAAAACGGAAGCCTTTAGTCGGATCATGTCTGCCAAGTGGTAGCTGGAAAAAGACGTGACAGGCTAGATAATCAGATTTTCCCAACTCAAATCTCAGGCAGCGCTATGCCAATTTTGCGCTGCCTCGTGCAGGAGGCTTGTGGAGAGTCTGAGATCCCATGGTCAGGCTCGAACTCATGACCATCGTGACGTAGACTGTACTGCAATGCAGCGACTTAGCCCACTACGCCACAAAGACCCTCATTTACAAACATTCCTGGCCACCATGCCTAATCTTTTAAATGGTTGATATCACAACAAAAATCTTTTATATTATCATGAGCCAGAATTTGCAATTCCCTGTTGTATCGACATATACACAGATTTAAATGAATGTAATTTAGGTCTAAGCATTGTGGGATAGATAACCTTACCTGGGATCTAACGGTCCCCTTTCCCCTTTCTGCATTTATTGTGCCATTTGATTCTGCAATTATTTACATTCCAGCATTGTAAATAAGATTCAATCTGGGTTTTTGCTAAGGCAAGTCTGCGCAGCAACTGGTGTTCTTAAACATGAATAGCACATGTCAGAGATTAGGTGCCATATTTATTTTTCATTTTGTTTTTAACAGCAACACACATCTCCTCTTCACATTGCCGTGCTCAACAACCACGCTGAGGTAGCAATGATGATCATCGATGCTGAATGTGACCTGGACATACCTGACATTGTGAGTCTACATTCTGCTACTGTAACCGTGACAACACCCTACTGCCACAACATTTGTAACACCCTACTGCCGTAACACTTGTAACACCCTACTGCCGTAACACTTGTAACACCCTACTGCCGTAACACTTGTAACACCCTACTGCCGTAACACTTGTAACACCCTACTGCCGTAACACTTGTAACACCCTACTGCCGTATTATTTGTAACACCCTACTGCCGTAACATTTGTAACACCCTACTGCCGTAACATTTGTAACACCCTACTGCCGTAACATTTGTAACACCCTACTGCCGTAACACTTGTCTTCTAACACTTTATTGCTTTAACATTCACAATATACAGAGCATCCGGAAAGTATTCACAGCTCTTCACTTTTTCCACATTTTGTTGTTACACCCTTATACCGAAATTGATTAAATTCATTATTTCCCTCAAAATTCTACAAACAATGACATAATGACAATGTGAAAGAAGTGTGTTTGAAATCTTAGCAAATTTATTAAAAATAAAAAACGAAAAAAGCACATGTAAATCAGTATTAACAGCCTCTGCTTAATACTTTGTTGAAGCAATTACAGCCTCAATACGTTTTGAGTATGATGCTACAAGCTTGGCACACCTATTTTTGGGCAGTGTGTCCCATTCTTCTTTGCAGGACCTTTCAAGCTCCATCAGGTTGAATGGGGAGCGTCGGTGCACAGCCATTTTCAGAACTCTCCAGAGATGTTCAATCGGGTTCAAATCTGGGCTCTGGCTGGGCCACTCAATGACATTCACAGAGTTGTCCTGTAGCCACTCCTTTGTTATCTTGACCGTGTGCTTAGGGTCGCTGTCCTGTTGGAAGATGAACCTTCATCCCAGTGTGAGGTCCAGAATGCTCTGGAGCAGGTTTTCAGAAAGGATGTCTCTGTAATTTGCTGCATTCATCTTTCCCTCGACCCTGACTAGTCTTCCAGTTCCTGCCGCTGAAAAACATGCCCACAGCATGATGCTGCCGCCACCATGCTTCAGTGTAGGGATCATATTGGCCAGGTGATGAGCGGTGCCTGGTTTCCTCCAGACATGATCATCAGACCAGAGAATTTAGTTTCTCATGGTCTGAGAGTCCTTCAGGTGCCTTTTGGCAAACTCGAGGCTCTCATGTGCCTTTTACTGAGGAGTTGCTTCCGTCTGGCCATTTTACCATACAGGCCTGATTGGTGGAGTGCTGTAGAGATGGTTGTTCTTCTTGAAGTTTCTGTGGGACCTTATATAGACAGATGTGTGCCTTTCCAAATCATGTCTAATCAACTGAATTTACCACAGGTGGACTCCAATCAGGTTGTGGATACATGTCATGGATGATCAGGACAAAGGCTGTATAAAAACGTTTTTCATTTTTTTATACCTTTGCTAAGATTTCAAAAACAGAAATAATGGAAATAATGAATTTAATCAATTTCGGAATAAGGGTGTAACATAACAAAATGTGGAACAAGTGAAGCGCTGTGAATACTTTCTGGATGCACTGTAAAGGCGGAACGCTTGCCGTTACTTATGGCGCTACTGTAGAAACAGACTAAAATAGTTCATTAGTAGTCAGCAATGCTAATAATTGTTATATGACATTTAGATAAGTCTTAAGATTTATGTGTCATTATTGTGCATCTTAATATGGAGAACATGACAGTCTCTTTAGCCAAATGTATTTTACTTAAGACATTTCTACGAATTAATGGCATCAAATATGTTCCTACCTGAGAGTTTCAATAAAATTGCTTTTTATTGCGCACTAATTTCCATCGTTCTCATTCTCACTCGTTTCCTCTCCGCCTCCGTTCCCTTTCGGTTTCTCACAGAGGCTCCAGACAGCTCTGCACATCGCAGCAGAACACGGCAGGCAGGACATGGCTGACATGATCCTCGTAGCTGGAGTTAACCTCAAACTCCTGGATAAGGTATTTAGGTTCACCGAATTCGGAAATTACTTTAGGAACTCTGTAATTTGGGTGAATTATCCTGTTAAAAGTGAAGTAATCTATTAAAACATGTTGTAGTATTTGACATTTTCAAAGCTTTATCATAAAGTGTACAGTCATTTGTGTGTATGTTTTTTCTATTTAAACCAGTGTTGTGGTTTTGTGTTGGCATCTCAGCAGGGGAAGACGTCTCTGCAGGTGGCAGCCAGAAGTAACCACGTCCTCTTAGTGGACATGATAATCAAAGCTGATAGGTTTTACAAGTGGGAAAAGGTAGTTCTAAATTTTTAAGCAACAGTTAATATTCCTATTAATGCACGCCAATTGATTCTTCAAGGCCTAACTTAAAATTCTAAATTCCAAAAGTAAAATTCTATACTGTACGTGACATCAGGGTTAACTTTGTGTATTTAAACCTGTATTTTTGATTTAGCATGAATACCAAAAACAACAATTATTTTAATAGATTTTCAGTACTTTTTTTATTTATTTTTTAAAGACTCCCATGGCTCCGCTGCAGTGTAGTCCATCTCAAACTCACTCGCCCTTTCCTTCCGTTGCAGGACAACACAAGGAATGATGGTGACTTGTGTCTTGGCAAGCCGCTGAGCTTCAAGCAGGATCACCAGTTAGAGACCCAGCACCTACGCTCTGTTATGTGGAGGCTGGCAAACAGGTGTCTGTCCTGTGGGGAATGGAAGACCCTGGCCCAACACTGGGGCTTCACAGATGCACACATATCTTCCATAGAGCAGCAATGGACAGGTAAGTCAAATAAATAAACTTGAGCACTTGGCCTATTGTAGGTTAACAATATAACGCTATACAATGTTATTTTGAGGGCGCCACGTTTCCTGCTCCCTTATTCGATAGAGGCCAGCTAAGGGTTAAGTTGGCTGGGTAAAATCCTGGACTGAGCAGGAATAGTGGTACTTCAACGTGCAATCACAGTTAATTGTCAGATACCAGTTACCATCTTATGCCCTCATTTAAGCCCTTTCATTGTAGAAGAGGGATTTATGTAATAGCTGTTTTGTTAGGAAAAAAGAGCTTCAGGGAGCACGGACACCGTATGTTGCTGATCTGGCTGCATGGAGTACTCGTAGCGGGGGAGAACCCAATCAAAGCCCTGTATGAGGGACTGGCAGGGATCTCCAGGAAAGACCTAGCTGGTAAGTCAATGGAATGGGAGACAGAATAATGCCAGCATAGATTTAAACCCAAGCTTCAGGTTTTTTTTTGGACTAGGTACAATGGAAGACAGTGGAATACAGCAATGACATGTACTGTACAGTATTTGTTTTTCATTGTCTGCACACTGCTGTCTAACCTTGGGGAGTTATTATTATTTTTCTTTTAAGTATATGCTGATTTGTAATTTTTTATCAGTTCTACCAGTGATCCGTCCTTTCTTTTGAATGAACAGAAAAGTTTACTTGTTGTTTTTTGACAGAAAGCATCAGAAATAAGGCGAATGCAGACAAGAGCACAAACTCTCGGAAGAAATGCATTGCCATGTGAGCCCGTCATTAATACACAACTAATACACTGATATCCCACACAAATAAAGTCCAGTCCAGGCTCGAAAACTAGAAGAACTGTCTGGACCAAAGGTAACAGTATTTAATGCATATGCAGGCAGATAAGATTTCTAATATAAGGGTGCCCAGAAAACTGTCATAGAAAACTTATCAGTAACAGACTGATCAGTAACAGATGTCACAGTACAATATGTCTGTCTGACAGAAAACTGAACTGTTGAAGACATTATTTTCTCTAAGAAATTAATGTCTATAAAACCAGATAGCAAATAGTTTAACTGAACAAAATGTCACTTTTCTTCTTTATTTGCTCTCTTGGAAAAATGAAATGGTATTTTGTACTGAGCCAACATTATTTCCATTTTGTCAGTTCCAGTCATTCTAGGAACCAAGGGCCTTATTCAGACTTTGGATAAATGGACCGAACATGGACAGTGTCCTCAAATGAGTACTGTTTTAATGGCTAAGGGGACCTTCGTTGCCATATTTTACGCTTCATAATGTGCCACACATTCTCAACCGGAGACAGGTCAGGACTGGAGGCAGACCATGCTAGCACCCGCACTCTCTGCTTACGCAACCATGCACTTTTAATCCAGGCAGAATGCGATTTGGTGTTGTTCTGCTGGGAACTTCAGGGACGTCCGTGGAAAAGATTACGTCTGGATGGCAGTATATGTTGCTCCAAAATGTGTATATATCTTTCTGCATTAATGGTGCCTTCACAGATGTGCAAGTACATAGAGTTGTGTTCAAAATATTAGCAGTCCAACATCGCTAACCAGATCAATTACTGTTTTTGGTAGAAGTCATATTTCGATGGCAAATAATTTACTAGTAGGTGCAGTAGATTAATAGAAAACCAACAGACCCAACAGTCATGACATGCATGCTGCTTATTCTGTGTAATTGAATCATTAATTGAAAGTTGCCTATGTGAAGCCCCCGATAAGTCCCTTTGTTGAAAAAACGACTGCGCTGAAGAAGTTACAATTTGCCAAAGAACACATTGACTGGCCTAAATGGCGCAACATTTTGTGGACTGATGAAAGCAAGATTGTTCTTATTGGGTCTAGGGGCCCAGAGTTTGTCAGACAACCCCCAAACACATGATGCAAGCACGGTGGCGCAAGCATCATGACATGGGGATGTTTCTCATACTATGGTGTCTGGCCTATTTATCGCAAACCAGGGATCATGGATAAGTTTGAATACAGCAAAATACTTTGGCCTATTGCAGAAGAGGAAATGCCCTTGAAATGTGTGTTCCAACAAGACAACGACCCCAAACCCACCAGTAAGCGAGCAGCATCTTGGTTCCAGACCAACAAGATTAAAGTTATGGAGTGGCCAGAACCTCATCACTTTTATTTTGGCTAGGTCGCTTTTTCAAATGAGAAACTGTTCTCAACGTGCTTACCTGGATAAATAAAAAAATCTTAGGACCTTAATCCAATACAAAATCTTGTGGGGTGACATAAAATATGCTGTTTCTGAGACAAAACCAAATAATGCAGAGGAACTGTGGAATGTAGTCCAATCATCCTGGGCTAGAATACCTGTTCACAGGTGCCAGAAGTTGGTCGACTCCATGCAACACAGATGTGAAGCAGTTTTCAGAAACCGTGGTTATACAATTAAATATTAGTTCAATGATTTACAGGACGGCTAAATCTTCAAGCATTTTTCAGTTTATACAGTAAATGTTTTTGAGTTTAAAGACAGATGCAGACTATCTTTGTGAACAGCCTAACATTCCTTTTTCTTCACTTTTTGTGAAGAAATAACCAATTTGATAAGATTTTTCTTCATGTTTTGATTTGGAATAGACTGTGCAGTGTTCTCAACAGCCGCGTCCAGAATGGGGGAAATGGAACGTTATCCCACAATGGGTTTGATGCACCACACACCATTCCATTCTCTCCGGCCCGAACATAATGCGAGCCCGGCGTCCCCAATTAAGATTCACCGACCGCGGCTGGTTCCCAATGCATTTGTGTGTACAGAAATAAAAGCTTTTATAAGGATTGTGAGTTTTACTCACTTTTTTGAACACTGCTATTACTTTAAACACAACTGTAAGTGCATACATACAAGAACATGTTTGCATAAGCAGCGAGTGCGGCTGCTAGCACAGCTTGCCTGTAGTCCTGACCTGTGTCCGATTGAAAATGTGTGGCGCAACATGAAGTGCAAAATAAAGCAACAAAAGTCCCTGTACAGTTGCACAGCTGAAGACAGGCATAATTAATGAATGGAGGAAATTCTGTTTGCTAAACTTAACCATCTGGTGTCTTCAGTGCCCAAACACTGTTAAAAAAAAGTGATGTTACACAGTGGTAAAAAGAGTCTACTATCCCAACTTTTTAAAATGTGTTGCAGTCATCAGATTTGAAATTAGGGTATTTTTTAAAATCTATGAAATTCACAAAGTAAAACATCACGTGTTAATATTGTGTTTTCAACATAGTACATGATTAATTGGATTTTAAAATTTTGTTTTGCATTTGCCATACTGTCCAAACTTTTTCTTTTTTTTTCTTTTACTTTTTTTGCAGTTTAGATTTTTCACCTTGACATTTTGGCTTGTATTCCTTTGATTGGTAGTTAAACACTTAATCAGCCGAGCAAAAATAATTTGGGACGTCTTTTCAACATCCTTTCAATGTTCTTAGAGAGACTGAAATTCCTTTTGATTTCATGTTGTAACACAATAACATGTGGACCGGGTGCATGAATATTTCTAAGAGGCACATTACTATTGTTGCTAAAGATGAAAGCCTTGAATGCAAATAAACAATCCTAAACTGACCTTGGTACATGTTAAAAAGGTGAAATGATCACCTTGTGAGTCTGGCACAAAGCCTTAAAAAAAATGTGGGTGGATTTTCTAACATTCCTATATAAACAATCCTTTCATGTCATTAATATCCTTTGTCATATCCCATCTGTGCTTTCAATTGAGAAACCACAGGTTTTCAGTGACCAGCAGTGCATGTTCCCTGAGTCCTGGTTAAAGTTAACGGTATTATGAACTTCACCCAGTGTAAAGATATTTGAGCTCTAAGTTGTTGTTCCTACCTGGATGCTGACAAGGGACTTGAAGAGGGTATAAGAGCAGAAAAAGTATATCATTGAATAAGAAACGAGAAATGTACATACTTCTGGAAACACTATGACTTTTCAAACAAAATATTTTCTCAAACCAAATTTTATAAAGGTATACAATTTATTTCCATTCTCATTCAATTATATGCAAATATTTTCATTCTACCATGTTACTCTAATGTGAAATTCTCACAATGTAAGATTAATTTTGCCAATATTGTTGTCAATGTATGTTTTTACATTTTATTGATTGACGGTGCAATGGAAAAGACTGTTACTTTATTAATCGCAATGTTGCTTGTTAAAAAGGTCTATTTAATTCAAAAGATCAACATCTGCAACGATGAGCTGCATGTATTTTATATTAAAGTGACAATGCCTATACAGAAACCTTTGTGAAACTTTATTTCCAAAATGTATTTTAAAGTTCAGAATAGCAGAATAGCAGACCATAGTATATCAGAGACAGATGTGAAAGAGTAGCACAAGCCATCAAACCTATGTAGTCAGTTGCATATGCTTCATACAAGGGCGTAGGAACAAGGGACAGGGGGGACATGTCCCCCTTAATGTTAGACAGTCAATGTGGTCCCCCCCAATTTGTGAAAACTATATGGTGTCCCCCCCAATATGAAACTCGTTCCTACGTCCTTGGCTTCAGAGTCAGCATCATCATGACAGACCAGTCCCAGGCACTAAGTGAAACTGCTCTTGAAAAATAACTTTTCATAGAACTATTAAATGTCATCACAAATATGACCAAAGCATTTATAACAATTCACATTGTATGCATTACCGTTTATAACTGTCATGACAACTTACAAACATGCAATACAAATGTACAGAAACTGTAAAACTGAAACGTTGTATGGCCGGGCATCAAGAAGGCTTTATTGAATTACAAATTCATTATTTACCATTATGTCCCTTCCTGTATTTCTTGTAACATCCAAAGATGTACATCTGGAATCAGTGCATGGGTTTTCTGACTTAAGAAACATCGGTTCTCAGTGTTCACCATCAAAACAAAAAAACATGGAATTCAAAAGTGCAACATCTAATACGCCTGACAAATACATCACATAAGGCAAAAGGTTCATAATATGGCATTTTATAATGTTTCTTCTCAAATAATTTTAGCCAACTACGCTCTATTTACAATAAGTGATTATTAAAATATTGTTTTCTTCTGTAAAGTAAAAAATAGTATCTGTTCAACTTGTGAATTGATTGTATACAATATTAGAAAGAAAACTGCAAAGAAAGTAGTTCATGAAGAGAACCTTCCGGAACAAGAGGTTCTTTAGATCTTGTGGGACCACTGCTGATGGCAACTTCAGATCCTAGAACGTGAAATACCACCTCTAGTCACAATTCCCATTGTTGAGCTCTTCTTGGCTGTTCAGCTGGTCCGGAAAATACATTTCCCATAGTTCTGCCCCACAGATTCAGAGTAAGCCAATCCAATGTTTTGGCCTGTCGGTCAGAGCGACAGCAGCTTGCTGGGTAACGTAGTCTCGTCATTAGTCATCTTCGGTATTCATCAGATGACTCTTCTGCACCTCGAGCTCCTCGGCACTCACCATAGCCGGGTTGATAGCAGCGTAGCGCGTCCCATGGAACTGTCGCAGGTGTATCTGAGGACAGGGACAGGTAGCATCTTAAATCTTAAAAACATTAATAATCCATCTTGAGGAGCTCTTGTAGGCCCATGCATGAAAAGCTTTCAACCCCTAGTCTCCTAATCTGTCTGAATCTAACTACTCTTGACAGTCCTCACCTGTATGTACAAGTTGACCTCAGCACTTCTGCACAGGTAAGGAAAGTTTCCACCTGTTTTGAGGTGAGCCCGTCTGGCATTTGGATACAGCTTATACATTTCCTCTTTCGCCTCATGTGACAGAGCACTCTGGTCAAACACCTTGAAACAAATGAAACATGCACACATACACAGTTAAACACATGCAGTCAGGGTGGGAAATTAACACCCGCCACCCGCCAATGGCGGGTAGATTTTCACATTGGCGGGTAACATTTCCCTATCTACCAGCCACTCTGGCGGGTGAAATGTACAACATATAATACGTTTTTTGTTTTTTTTATTCGGCTACTTTAAACATTACTTGTTTCGGATTGGAGAGAAATGCGTTTGACAAAAATGCGG
>JACXGM010032333.1:0-12807 GCA_016801145.1 Umbra pygmaea | reverse complement strand
ATCCTGTTTGTAGTATTTATGGACAGGATATCAAGGCGTAGTCGGGGTGGGGATGGGTTGCAGTTCGGTGGGCTGAGGATCTCATCGCTGCTTTTTGCAGATGATGTGGTCCTGATGGCATCATCGGCCTGTGACCTTCAGCACTCACTGGATCGGTTCGCAGCCGAGTGTGAAGCGGCTGGGATGAGGATCAGCACCTTTAAATCTGAGGCCATGGTTCTCAGCAGGAAACCGTTGGAGTGCCTACTCCAGGTAGGGAATGAGTCCTTACCCCAAGTGAAGGAGTTCAAATACCTTGGGGTCTTGTTCGCGAGTGAGGGAACAATGGAGCGGGAGATTGGTCGGAGAATCGGCGCAGCGGGGGTGGTATTACACTCATTATATTGCACCGTTGTGACGAAAAAAGAGCTGAGCCAGAAGGCAAAGCTCTCGATCTACCGGGCAGTTTTTGTTCCTACCCTCACCTATGGTCATGAAGGCTGGGTCATGACCGAAAGAACGAGATCCAGGGTACAAGCGGCCGAAATGGGTTTCCTCAGGAGGGTGGCAGGCGTTTCCCTTAGAGATAGGGTGAGAAGCTCAGTCATCGGTGAGGATCTCAGAGTAGAGCCGCTGCTCCTTTGCGTCGAAAGGAGCCAGTTGAGGTGGTTTGGGCATCTGGTAAGGATGCCCCCTGGGCGCCTCCCTAGGGAGGTGTTCCAGGCACGTCCAGCTGGGAGGAGGCCTCGGGGAAGACCCAGAACTAGGTGGCAGGATTATATCTCCAACCTGGCCTGGGAATGCCTCGCGATCCCCCAGTCGGAGCTGGTTAATGTGGCTCGGGAAAAGGACGTTTGGGGTCCCCTGCTGGAGCTGCTGCCCCCGCGACCCGATCCCGGATAAGCGGACGAAAATGGATGGATGGATGGATGGATAATGCATGCTGGCAGAGGATTAGCATGTAATATGTTTAAGATCCAGGACATGATTTCCATAATAATATAACTTTTTAACAAATCTGTGGCAAAAACTATCTCTTGTTTATAAAGGATGTTTAGGCTTTAAAAACCAGTGGATACCTACACCAGCCCTAAAATGAGCCAGCAGCAAATGAATGTAAATGTTGAGAAATAAAATTACTATAGTATACTATTTAGTACTACAGCCTTCTAACGGATGTGATATCATTATGAATTCCCCATAAATGAATGACTGATAATCTTGTTTTTTGTCCGGAGCGACAGATATGTAAGGCGAACTGATAGTCTCTTTTATCGGATTGCATTAACTTTGTTGAGGGTGACCAACACAGTTTGTTTGAATGTTTAGATTTGATTAGACAGCAATGTCTTTTCAATTATATTTGCAAATAAGTTATTTATATTGATTATATTAAATAAATTTAAACTTCTAAATGTATCTTATTTTATATTTCGCCTGCAGCATTTTTATGTGCGCAAGATAGACTGTGCTTAACTAAGTCTGCTGTAGAATCACGACCAGAAGTTGAAACAAACTACTGAATTGTAGTAACTCCATGAAGCCTGACTCTTGAGTCATTAGAAATAATTGTTCAAAAGTAATACATGGCTTCACACTATAATTGTTCAAAAGTAATACATGGCTTCACACTATAATTGTTCAAAAGTAATACATGGCTCCACACTACACCTCCGCTAATGAAACACAGAGCGAGAATGTGGAGATTAACTGTTCGATGATGGGTCGTTATTTCCGTTGCTTTGAGATACAAAAGTTGAGTCCCTAAAAAGTAAGATCAGTGACTTTCTTCGGAAGTGGCTGGGTCTTCCACGCAGTCTTACCAGCGCTGCATTGTATGGGACGAGTAATGTCCTGCAACTGCCCTTCAGTGGCCTCACTGAAGAATTCATGGTGGTACGCACCAGAGAAGCCCTACAGTACAGGGACTCCAGAGAATGCAAGGTGTCACAAGCTGGCATTGAGGTGAGGACAGGAAGGAAATGGAAGGCTGGGATAGCAGTGGAGGAGGCAGAGTCACGCCTGATACAAAAGGCACTGGTGGGCACCATGGCGACAGGCAGAGCTGGCTTGGGCTACTTCCTAAAGACTCTGGTCAGCCAGGCCCGGGCAAGGAAAGACACCATCTACTCCAGGAAGAGGTCCGAGCAGGCGTGGAGGAAGAGCGAGTGAGCAGGGCGGTAGGACTCCGGCAGCAGGGAGCATGGACTAGGTAAGAGAGCACACTGCAGCGCAGGATTACCTGGGCAAACATCTTGCTGGCAGACTTCTATCAGGTTCATTTCCTGGTACGAAGCTGTCTATGATGTCCTGCCAAGCCCAGCTAACCTCCATGTCTGGGGGAAGAGCGAGACACCTTCCTGCCTTCTTAGCTCAGGAAGAGGCTCTTTAGAACATCTCTTCAGCAGCTGCTCAAAGGCTCTGGCTGATGGTCGCTATTGTTGGTGAGAGCTTAGCTTCAGTCGTCAGCACCAGCAAACACCATCATGCTCCAAAGAAGGCAGTTCCTTTCATCAAAACTGGAGAGAAACCCCGGGCGCGCTCACAATTAACAACAGGCATCCTCCACAAAGCCTCGGACTGGCAGCTGCAGGTCGACCTGGAAAAACAGCTGAGGTTCCCTCAGCACATTGCACAAACAAGACTCTGCCCAGATATGATAGTTACCTCTCAGGTTTTAAACCATCTGATCATGCTGGAACTTACGGTGCCTTGGGAAGAGCGTATTGAGGAAGCCAATGAGAGGAAAAGCGCGAAGTACCAGGAACTGGTGGAGGAATGCAGGGAGAGAGGCTGGAAAACCTTCTGAGCCTATAGAAGTCGGCTGCAGAGGCTTTGCAGGACGTTCACTTTGCAAAGTCCTCAGCCGTTTGGGCATTACAGGGGCGGCAAAGAAGAGGGCCATTCAGTCTGCGAGTGAAGAAGCAGAGAAGGCCATAAATGTGGCTTTGGATTTGCAGGGCTGATCTGTGGATTGCTACTGGGACGCAAGTCGGGCGTAATCAACCCCGGCTGGATTGCCTGGGCTAGGGCTGGGACGGTTACTGCATTACTGCAATACCGCAGTCACATGATGCCTACCGCGGGTCTGAGCTCGTCACAGTCATCACCGCAAAAAAAACTTGGGCCTGCACATTGTTGACATCAAAAGATGGAGCAAAAATTGAGGCTACACATTTTACTAAAGCAGAAAATACAGGCTCATGAGAAAGCCCCAAAAGCAGGACCTCAGTTTTTAATTGCACGTGCTCAGAACTGGCTATAGCTAGCCTGGCACCACTACTATGCCAGCAACGCAAACTCAGATTTTAGTTTTTCTAAATAATAGCGGTCGTTTTAATGCATTACAATAATCATTGTTAATTCATTATAAAGCTAGTGAATTGTAACCAAATGCAATTGTATTGTTTGCAAAGAAACAATAGGAGTGTGTAATAGCAAAACATAATTTAATATGTTTTAATAACTTTTTATTAAAACAGTAATAAATGTGTTGTACACACAATTTGATTTATATTGTCAGTAGATACAGTGGGTATGGAAAGTATTCAGACCCCTTTAAAATTTTTATTCTTTGTTTCATTGCAGCCATTTGATAAAATCAAAAAAAATCATTTTATTTCTCATGAATGTACACTCAGCACCCCATCCTGACAGAAAAAAACAGACATTTTGAAATTTGTGCAAATTTATTAAAAAAGAAAAACTGAAATATCACATGGTCATAAGTATCCAGGCCCTTTGCTGTGACACTCATATTTAACTTACATGCTGTCCATTTCTTCTGATCCTCCTTGAGATGGTTCTACTCCTTCATTGGAGTCCTGCTGTGTTTAATTACACTGATTGGACTTGATTAGGAAAGGCACAGACCTGTCTATATAAGACCTTACAGCTCACAGTGCATGTCAGAGCAAATGAGAATCATGAGGTCGAAGGAACTACCCGAGGAGCTCAGAGACCGAATTGTGGCAAGGCACAGATGTGGCCAAGCTTACAAAAGAATTTCTGCAGCACTCAAGGTTCCTAAGAGCACAGTGGGACCAATAGTGGGAGAAGAGCCTTGGTGAGAGAGGTAAAGAAGAACCCAGGGATCACTGTGGCTGAGCTCCAGAGATGCAGTAGGGAGATGGGAGAAAATTCCACAAAGTCAACTATCACTGCAGCCCTCCACCAGTCAGGGCTTCATAGCAGAGTGGCCAGACGGAAGCCTCTCCTCAGTGCAAGACATATGAAAGCCTGCATAGAGTTTGCCAAAAAACACATGAAGGACTCCCAGACTATGAGAAATAAGATTCTCTGTTCTGATGAGACCAAGGGCCCTATTTTAACGATCTAAGCGCAGGGCGTGAAACGCATGGCTCAAGTGCGCTTTGGACGTGTCCAAATCCACTTTTGTTATTTTTACAGCAGATAAAAGATTCCATGCGTCGGGGGTTTTACTAAGTGTCTTCATTAATTCATAGGCGTGTTTTGGGCATAACATGCAATAAACCAATCAGAGATTAATCTCCCATTCCCTTTAAGAGCCAGGCGCGTTTGTACTTTTCGCGCATTGCTATCATGACGGCGGATTTGCACCGTAATATTTTTATTTGTATTCTTTTGCATGTTCGTGTGGCACTGCGCTTCACGGTGTGTGTGCAACAAGAATAGTGTGCACGCACAGTGCCTATGCCATAGGTGCATTTGACTAACTTGCTGTTAAAATAACTATGACGTGCTGCGCCATTGACTTTAGACCAGGTTTTTGTCGGTCAATGTCACTTTCCGATGCCTCAAAATAGCAATACACCCAGAATTATCCTGATCGAAGTAAGGCAAGGCAAGTATATTTATATAGCACATTTCATACACAATGGCAATTCAAGGTGTGATCACACCTTCCTGTTAGAACAGCACTCCCATGAGCGCAAATATGGGGGCAGGTGCTATTTAAACAAAGTGGGCGCCTGACGGGAAACTGCGTCGGTCTTAAAATAGCAAAGACACTTGCGTTCAGACTTTGCGCTACATTGCGCCAGGTGCAAGATAGGGTCCCAAGATTGAACTTTTTAGGCGTTAATTCTAAGCGGTATGTGTGGAGAAAACCAGGCACTGCTCATCACCTGCCCAATAAAATCCCAACAGTGAAACATGGTGGTGGCATTATCATGTTATGGGGCTGTTTTTCAGCTGCAGGGACAGGATGACTGGTTGCAATTGAAGGAAAGATGAATGCGGACAAGTACAGAGATATCCTGGAAGAAAACCTCATCCAGAGTGCTCAGGACCTCAGACTGGGCCGAAGGTTCACCTTCTAACAAGACAATGACCCTAAGCACACAGCTAAAATCAAGAAGGAGTGGCTTCGGAACAACTCTGTGACCATTCTTGACTTGCCCAGCCAGAGCCCTGACCTAAACCCAATTGAGCATCTTTGGAGAGACCTGAAAATGGCTGTCCACCAATGTTCACCAAACTGGAGAGGATCTGCAAGGAAGAATGGCAGAGGATCCCCAAATCCAGGTGTGAAAGACTTGCTGCATCATTTCCAAGAAGACTCATGGCTGTACTAGCTCAAGGATGTTTTTACTCAATACTGAGCAAAGGGTCTGAATACTTATGACCATGTGATATTTCAGTATTTCTTTTTTAATAAATTTGCAAATAATTCTACATTTCTGTTTTTTTTTGTTAAGATGTGGTGCTGAGTGTAATCAAATGACTGCAATGTAATAAAGAGTGAATAGTTAAAAGGGGTCCGAATACTTTCCGTACCCGATGTAAATATTCACTAGAGTCTGTTTTATCCAACAACAGACTAACACATCTATGCAATGAATTAACAATGATTATTGTAATGAAACATGTCTGCATCTCAAATTATTTGGACATTGATCATTTTCATTCTCATTTGGTGCCCTTATGGCAACATGAGTGCAGTCAATAGCACCAATTACATTTGGGAAACCGGACATAGCTACAAATTGCGCTTTTTTCTTTGCCTGTTCACCCGCCTTGTACGGAAACCTTATGTAATTATTAGACAACCCTATTACACCAAATAACATGTCTGGCATAACCCGGCTAAGGGTTGGCTGAGATTCCCTCTGGAAAGTGCCAGTTGCCAGAAATCCTAGTGTTGTAAGGACTTGAAGTGGGACTGGCACAGCGTGGTTTCTCCAAGTGCTCCTCTGTAACGCTGGGCCCAAAAGAGTGGCCACTGGTTCTCATTTGCCAGCATGTCTTCTTGCTGTCTGAAGATGCGTTCACTTCAAATCCTTCCATTTGCCACATCTTCTAACAGCGCAAGATCAGCAATTATGTGTCATTATGCATTGTGATGGCATCATGGCTTTTTATCACAATCCATTTGATTGTATCTGATAAGCTACAGATGTCGGTAATAATCTAATTGTAAATGGGAAATTGTTCTGTGCAAAGGGAATTTCTTACAGCTTTCAAAATGGTTAAGACATGCGTCAAAATGAAACACATGATGGAACACACTTAAAAATAAAACGAACTAAAGGCATAAACATGAACACCATGATTCCATAGCTGTTGACAACATTTATACTATGAAAACAACTTCCCCAGTGGACAATAAAGACATCTATCTTTCTAATCTATATCTGCTCCGCCAGACATACACATTGACAAGAATATCAGTTTTAAACATGACTTTGATTTGTTTACCGAATTATTTATGAAGATGAATTACATAACATGCCAATATAATTACAGAACATATATTTGTTTTATTTTGTTTGTTTTTCACTTTAGATCGATCAAACAGGTGTTTGTGTAGGCTGTTAATTGTAAGAATACAGCTTACACTGACAAAAGGTGTTTGGCAAACTAAATCATTGAGGTCACTTCTTGCAGTAATTCCTTGATGGAAGCTAGTTTTTCTCTTCCGTTGGTATAATCACCAACAAAGTAGTTCTGTCTCCATTGACGTCACTTGCAGATGAAGAGCAATGTATATGTAGCACTGGTTCTCAACTCCGGTCCTGGTGGCCCACTGTCCTGAATGTTTTAAATGGCTCCCTGCTCCAACACCTACTTTTATGCTCATATATACCTGGTAGCCTCAGTAGTGAAGCTATGAGACATCTAAAACATGCAGGGCAGTGGGTCCCCAGGACTGGAGTTGAGAACCACAGACATAAGGAAACAAACTCTGCAGATAACCCTGACCCATGTACTGTAGTCAGTGTATGCAAACCCCCAAAATTTCACCTGGCATACTCCTTAACATATATATGTACCCCTCCTTTTCAATTCATATTGGTTACCGAATCTCCAGGTGCACTTCTAACACTGATGGATCCGTTGCATTCGAGATGAATTAGGGGAGATACTATAATATAAAATTGTGTTTGAAATAGCCAGGCAATTTGGGCATATGACTCCAACTAGGGTGCAAGAGGCCTGGTTAGCTTGTTATTTAGCTATGCTATTAGTTTGTGAGTTTTTAAACTCCCATGCACTTCTCCCATGCAGTAGATGCTATATCACTTATTTAGCCATGAAAACACATTTCTGTCACTTCTACACATGAATCACATGAATTAAATGTCATATTAAGAAATATTTATTTCACAGGTAGTTTTATTTCACAGGCAATTTCTCTAAATTTACTTTGAGTTTGAACACTGACTAGCTAGCTTATTAACACCAGTCCACAAGTGGCCATGAGGTTAGCTCCACTTCAGTAGTTAACGTGACAGAGTCCAAAAATAAACTCCAAACACAATAATTCTCAGTTTCAACTGTGTACTTTTTTTTATTTAACCTTTATTTAACCAGGTGGGCACGTTGAGAACAATTTCTCATTTAAAACGGCGACCTGGCCAGGATAAAGCAAAAAGGTGGAAGTACAGACAGTGTTACACACAAATACAAACACAAGAATTACACAAAGGGTAGAGTAAGGAATAAAGATAAAAAATACAGTCAAAATTGAACGAGGTAGATGTAAGTATATGTACAATTAGTGCAAAGAAATCCGAGATTCAGAGGTAGATTGAATTATTATACAGGGTGGCAGACAAATACAATGTAATAAGTTAACACTAGAATGACTGTGCAAATGTTAACAGTGCAAATAACAGTTGGTGAATAATATATTCAAAAAATACAATACTGTTCAAGTTAGTATATACAGAGGTGCTTATTTGGCAAAATGCTATGGTAATAGATCAGATAGGGAAAGGTAGTGCACATGTGAAGGGGGGGTGGTCAGCAGATGCAGTGGTTAGGCAGAAGCTCTGATTATCGTGATTTAAAGGAAGTGAGGGGGACAGTGGTCACAAGTTTCAGAGTCTTCTGTAGCTCATTCCAGTCATTAGCTGCGGCGAACTGGAATGAATTTCGGCCAAGAGAGGTGTGGGCTTTAGGAGTGATCAGGGAGATGTACCTGGATGAGCGCAGATTACAGGAGGGTGAGGCAATGGTGAGGAGTGAGTTCAGGTAAGGGAGTTTTATTTTAGGATTGATTGGTAAATTAGGTGATACCAGTGGGTCAGGCGCCGAGTGTGTAATGAGGGCCAGCCCACTAATGCATATAGGTCACAGTGGTGGGTGGTAAATGGGGCAATTTATTGGTTACAAATCGAATAGCACTATTATAGACTACGTCTAGCTTTTTAAGTAGGGAGGTGGAGGCAGTTCTGTAAATGACATCCCCGAAAACAAGGATTGGAAGGATGGTCATTTTTACCAGGGTCTTTTTGGCAGCATAGGTGAAGGAGGCCTTGTTTCTGAATAAGAGGCCAATCCTAGATTTTATTTTAGATTGGAGAATGTTAATGTGACGCTGGAATGAGAGTGAAAAATCTAACCAGACACCTAGGTATTTGTAGGTGTCCACATATTCCAGTTTGGACCCATCCAGAGTGGAGATGCTAGTCAGGTTGGTGGGTATGGCAAGTGTGCGGTTGAAAAGCATGCATTTAGTTTTGGTGGGATTTAGAAGCAGTTGAAGGTTATAGAAGGCATGTTGAATGGAGTCGAAGCTCTTTTGGAGGTTAGTTAATACAGAGTCCAATGAAGGGCCAGATGTGTATAGAATGGTGTCATCTGCATAGAGGTGAATCTGAGAGTCACCGGAGGCACGAGGAACATCATTGATATACACAGAAAAAAGTGTCGGCCCAAGAATCGAACCCTGTGGCATCCCCATAGAGACATCCGTAGGTCCAGACAACAGACCCTCAGATTTGACATATTGAACCCTGTCAGAGAAGTAGTTGGTGAACCAGTCGAGGCAGTTATTGGAAAAATAAAAGCTGCGGAGTCTACCGATAAGGATGTGATGATTGACTGAGTCGAACGCCTTGGCTAGGTCAATAAAAACAGCGGCACACTAGTGTCTTTTATCAATGGCATTTGTGATATCGTTTAAGACCTTGAGTGTGGCAGAGGTGCAGCCATGGCAAGCGCGGAAACCTGCAGAGAGTGTGCTGTTGGATTCTAAATGTTTAACAATCTGATTGTTAATCTGGCTTTCAAAGACTTTAGAGAGACAGGGCAGGAGGGATATGGGTCTATAACAGTTTGGGTCGAGAGTGTCCCCCCCTTTGAAAAGAGGGATGATTGCAGCTGTTTTCCAGTCTTTCGGGATCTCTGAGGATACGAGAGAGCGGTTAAACAGGCTAGTAATGGGAGCTGCAATGATTGCTGCAGAGAGCTTTAGGAATGACGGGTCCAGATTATCTAGCCCAACAGATTTGAAAGGGTCTAGCTTTTGCAGTTCTCTTAGGACATCAACTAATTGAATTTGGGTAAAGGAGAAATTAGGAAGTCTAGGGGATGGTACTGCATAGGGTGGGGAACTGTTAACCGGGGTTGGGCCAGTGGCCAGGGTAAATGGTAAATGGACTGCATTTATATAGCGCTTTTCTAACCAATGGCCACTCAAAGCGCTTTCCATTGCCTCACACTCACCCATTCATTCACTCATTCATACACCGACGGCGGTGGCAGCCATGCAAGGCTGCAAGCCAGCTCGTCGGGAGCAGCTGGGGTTAGGTGTCTTGCTCAAGGACACCTCGACACTTGGTCAGGAGGACCCGGGGATCGAACCACCAACCTTACGGTTGCTAGACAACCTACTTGACCCACTGAGCCACTGCCGCCAGGGTGAGGTTAGCCCGGTGAAACGCATGGCCAGCCATACCAAAATGCTTATTAAAATGATCAACTATGGCAGTTTTGATTGTGGTGATAGTGTTGCCTAGTCGTAGAGCAGAAGGCAGCTGGGAGGAGGAGTTCTTATTCTCCATGGTCTTCACCGTGTCCAAGAACGTTTTGGAATTGGTGCTACAGGTTGCAAATTTTTGTTTTAAAAAGCTAGTTTTGGCATTCCTGACTGATTGTGTTTATTGGTTCCTTACTTCCCTGAAGAGCTGGATGTCGTACAGATTTTTTTAGGCTAAAGCGGTGCGCCACAGGGTGTTTTTGTGTTGGGCTAGGATGGTCAGATCTGGAGTAAACCAAGGGCTATATCTGCTTTTAGTTCTAAACTTTTTGACTGGAGCATGTTTGTTTAAGATGGAGAGAAAGGCGTTTTTAAAGAATGTCCAGGCATCCTCGACTGTAGGGATAAGGTCAATATCCTTCCAGGGTATCCGGACTAGGTCAGCTAGGAAGGCCTGTTCACTAAAGTGTTTCAGAGAGCGTTTTACCGTAATGACTGGAGGTAGTTTGACTACAGACCCATTACGAACGCACGCAATGAGGCAGTGTACATACCTTAGTTTATTTCCTATTTTCCAGTGAAGTCCACACTAGTCGATTGTCGAAGTCATACAATTCAATATTCCAAAAAGGTATTTTTTCCACAAAAAAACAATTCGCCGTGGTTATATCCATAAACTACTTTGATCGGGTGTAAACTGAAACTTGCATTCACAGCTCCCAAGAGTTCAAGAGTTATCGTGCATGAGCAGAGGTAACTAAGAAACACTGTTGAGGAAACGGTGTCAGGTTACCTGGCCGACTTGCTACATTATTTGGACATAACCACCGCAAATAGTTTTTTGGGGAAAAGAATATGTTTTGGAATATTGAAATGTATGACTTCGACAATCGACTAGTGTGGACTTCACTGGAAAATGGGATATAAACTGAGGTATGTACACAAACTTATTTGTTCAAACTCGCTGTGTTTATTATAAGGAATCAGTGCGAATTGATATGGACTAGTAATGACATTTTGAACATGTTTAGTGGCTCAAAGCATGCATTTTAACTTGCCCCGTAAATGTGTAATGGTTGTCTATTGGCAGCAAAAGGTAAACACGGTTTTGGCAATACAGATTGTTTGAGTTATTAACGCTATGGACAGCACTTCTGATACGGAAACAACAGAGCTACGTTTTGAAATCGCCCAGAATTCTCCTTTAAAGGGAATAGGAGATGAATCTCTGATTGGTTCATTGCATGTTACGCCCAAAACACATACATGAATTGATGAAGAGATTTAGTACAACCCTTTTAGACCATGCGCCCGGCGCATGGACCCCTTTTATCCGCTGTCAAACTAGCAAAAGTAGATTTGGACACACCCAAAGCGCACTTGCGCCATGCACTTCACGCCATGCGCTTAGATCGTTAAAATAGGGCCCGTGATTTCAAATCCAAACATTAATTCTCATATTTATAAAGTGATAACTTCTAATAAAATAATTTCTTGTTCTAAAGAATAAAGCCCTCCAATCTGAAGTTTTACAGATTTGTGCATAGTGTTCGAAATGAGCCAGGTGATCAGGCCGTCGCCTTGAAAGCCTCCACATAGTTTAGCCAATTTCATGGGAATACAGGAACCAGTTAATTTACACCTTACGAAGTACTTTTCCAATTCATTATTTTTTTGTTACCCATACTATATGTTCATCAAAATGTATTAATTATTGAATACTTGAATAAAGGCTGTAGGGCTAAATTGTATGACCTTTTAAAAGAGATTCAAATCTTAGACCATAAATATGCCCAAACGCCATCTCTATACTATACAAAGAACATTTAAATTTGCAGTCTGAATTTAATATTTTATCTACGTTTGAGGCAGGAAAAGTTGTTGTTGCATTCATGTGCCACCTATTATGAGCATGGGGACAAGGCAAGCCACCTGCTGGCGCATCATTTAAATCGACATCCTGCCTCTTGTCTGATCCCTCAAACTCAAGACACCACATATAAGATGATCTCTGGCCCTGAAGGGATAAATTACATTTTTAAATAATTTACCCTTTACTGTAAACTCAGCTAATGTTATTCAGTTTTTTGATGCGCTGGACACTTCCATTGTTGCCGGGGATGTTGCTGATGACCTTGACTCCCCCATAGGGCTGGAAGAGGTGGTTGATTCAATAAAATCTAGTCAAAGTAGCAAAGATCCGGGTTCAGATGGGTTCCTATTGAATTTTGAAAAATACTTGCCTACAGCTAGTCCCCCTACTTCTAGCTATGCACAATGAGTCACTGGATTAAGGGTTACTCACCCCAACCTTAACACAGGCGTCGATTACACTTCTGCTTAAAAAGGGGAAAGACCCAACAGCTTGTTCCTCATATAGGCCACTTAGTCTTCTCAATGCTGATTTTAAGGTCCTAGCGAAGTTACTAGCGAGGCGCCTGGAGGGGGTCCTTCCAGCAGTCATTTTGAAAGAACAGACTAGCTTTATTGAGGGAAGACAAGTCGTTTGTCAATATTCTGAACCTTTTTAACATTATCTATTCCAAGCGATCCTCTAGCTCTCTTAAACGTGTGCTTTCACTTGATACAGAAAAGGCATTTGTTAGAATTGAATGGGAAAATGTATTTTCTGTGTTAAG
>JACXGM010032332.1:0-12753 GCA_016801145.1 Umbra pygmaea | reverse complement strand
TGCCAACTCTCCTGACCTGAACCCCATAGAGAATCTGTGGGATATTGTGAAGAGGAAGTTGAGAGACGCAAGACCCAACACTCTGGATGAGCTTAAGGCCGCTATCGAAGCATCCTGGGCCTCCATCACACCTCAGCAGTGCCACAGGCTGATTGCCTCCATGCCACGCCGCATTGAAGCAGTCATTTCTGCAAAAGGAATCCCGACCAAGTATTGAGTGCATAACTGAACATAATTATTTGAAGGTTGAATTTTTCTTCTTTTTTTTGTATTACAAACACTTCTTTTATTGGTCAGATGAAATAAGCTAATTCTTTGAGATTTAGGGTTTTCATGAGCTGTATGCCAAAATCATCAGTAAACAAACAATAAATGACCTGAAATTTTTCAGTTGGTGTGCAATGAATCTAAAATATATGAAAGTTACATTTTTGTCATTACATTATGGAAAATAATGAACTTTATCACAATATGCTAATTTCTTGAGAAGGACCTGTGCTAAGGGATTAAGCTATACTGTCTGTTTTTATCTAAAGTTTCCAACTCATTCAAAACAACAATGCAAGGGGGGACTGTGTGGCTAAGTCGCTGCATTGCAGGACAGTCTACATCACAATGGTCATGGGTTCGACCCTGACCATGGGTTCTGACTTTCCTTGGGCCTCCTGCATGAAGCAGCACAACATTGTCATAGTGCTGCCTGGGATTTGGGTTAGAAAAATTAGATTATCTATTTTGCCACGTTGCTGTCAAGCGACTCCTTGTGTTCAGATCGGGCACCTGTAAATTCAGTCATGGAAGTATAGCGAAAATATCGGCAGCTTGGGTGACATATGGCCCCTTGTCATTCCTCAGATCTGTACAAGGAGTTGTGGAGCTGCCAACAAAGGCAGGATTAGAGAGGGAATTGGGAAGGGAAGAACATTAGGAAAAATCACACATATGCAGTTCAACTTGTATTTCAAATTGTTCAGTGTACATCCTATTGAGTCAACGACACATTAGCATTTCCCTACACATTAGCATCTCCCTACACATTAGCATCTCCCTACACATTAGCATCTCCCTACACATTAGCATCTCCCTACACATTAGCATCTCCCTACACATTAGCATCTCCCTACATATTAGCATCTACCTAGACATTAGCATCTCCCTATACATTAGCATCTCCCTATACATTAGCATCTCCCTACATATTAGCATCTCCCTACACATTAGCATCTTCCTAAACATTAGCATTTTGCTACACATAAGCATCTCCCTATATATTAGCATCTCCCTATATATTAGCATCTCCCTATATATTAGCATCTCTCTAAACATTAGCATCTCCCTATATATTAGCATCTCCCTATACATTAGCATCTCCCTATACATTAGCATCTCCCTATAAATTAGAATCTCCCTACACATTAGCATCTCCCTTCACATTAGCATCTCCCTTCACATTAGCGTCTCCCTACACATTAGCGTCTCCCTACACATTAGCGTCTCCCTACACATTAGCGTCTCCCTACACATTAGCGTCTCCCTACACATTAGCGTCTCCCTACACATTAGCGTCTCCCTACACATTAGCGTCTCCCTACACATTAGCATCTCCCTACACATTAGAAACCCCCTCCCGGCTACTCATTTCAACACCTGATCCTCCCTCCCCGTGCAGACCTGACCAACATCTTTGAGTCGTTCCTGCCCCAGTTACTGGCCTACCCCAACCCCATCGACCCTTTGAACGGAGACGCTGCAGCAATGTACCTGCACCGGCCAGAGGACTACAAACACAAGATCAAAGGTGAGGTGCAGGCACATACACACATACTCCCACACACACCCTACCACTTTTATGACTATGATGTTTCCTCCAATCCAGAGTATCTGCAGAAGTATGCAACAGAGGAGGCACTGAAGGAGCAGGAGGAGGGAGGGGACTCCTCGTCTGAGAGCTCCATGTCAGACTTCTCCGAGGACGAGGCCCAGGACATGGAGTTGTAGTGAAGAGGAGACACCCCCCTCCCCTTAGCCACACAGACTATCATTTCCTAAAGAGCAGAAACAGACTATTATATTCATATTTAAACAAGGCAATTGTTTTTATTATGAACCAGATTTTTATGGAAGATTAAACTGCGAAGCGGCGGTGCAAAATGTCATTTTCTCCCTGGTTTAGGTTTTCTTTATTCCTCACTGACAGTGGCTCTCCAGTACCAACCCCTTTGACCACACTCTACCCACATCCTACCCAGAACGGAGGACAGCAGCACTTCCATTGTCCTAGATGTCCAATCCTGCGGCCTGGGTTTTATCCTGAATTACTTTTGACCCGACAAATAGAGCCAATAGGGCAAGACCAGAAAGCAGCGAATCAAGGGAAGACAATACTGTCAGACTGTCGTTGACATAATGGAGACCGAAATGGAATTACACTCAATAACCCCCCGCTCTCCCATGTCCCACCACAGCTACACCTTAAAAACTGTCAAAACGTAGTCAGGATTTTTACTAATTTAAAGCCGTTTTCTCTCTTCACGGCTCTCTGGTATATGGAACACTCTTTTGACAGCACCGCTCTTCTCCCCTTCTCTCGTGGACAGTCACTTTCTCCGCAGTCTGCATCGTATTTTAAAATCCAATTTGACCCATCGACTTCCTTTGGATGGGTTTGGAAGCTGTCCTGATGACCCCTACAGGACCAGTCCTTCCCAAGGATAATGTGTTATTAGACATTGCTAATGTGGCTGCTGTTGAACCTCCGTCAGGCCTCGCTCTAGAGGCCAGTATGCAAACCTCATACCACAACCTGGTTGTCACAGAAACCTTCCTGTAAACAACTCTTGCATCATGTACAGGAGTTACCAGCACACCAAGAGACAATCTAACGCACCACCTGACACCTAAGATGAGAGACACAACCTCACGTTGTCAAACTGACCCAAACAAGTTACCCAGAATACTACGTCCATAGTAGTTCCATGTCGTCAGTGACAACCACCCTAACACACAAACATGACACAACATGACACACTTGTTGTTCTTGAGGAGAGAAGCACACTTGCGTACATTAAACTTACATGAACAAGCAACTAGTGACTCTCCCCACCTTCACTGTTTTTAGGAGTGTTTGCATCCTTTGTGGCATGATACAGAAGTGAAGTTGTGTAGGGCTTTGTTGAGCTTCAGCTGTAGAAAAAGTAAAAAAGACCCCTCCTGTGCGATTCTGGGTTTAGGTGTCAGCGCTGTTCAGTTGTATGCATAATGTGGGCCAGGCTTTGTTCCATCCAAGCAGTAACACACATGTTTGGACTTCTGTCTGTCCTGATGGAAATTCAGGATTATATGAATCAGGTGTGTTTGGTTGGACTAGATGACCGGGAACACATAATCGGCCTTGTGTAGATGGACTGGACAGTCCTGATTCAGGCCGTGGGAGGAGTTGAGGGTACCTGGGGTGAGGAGGAAACTAACCCTAACTTTGCCTATTGCTTGTGTTCAACTTATAATAGGTGTTTGACTTGAGTAGGGCTAGTTATTTTGCCGGGAGGTGAATTCTGTTATAACATATGATTTAATTTCATCTAATCTATAGCAAGCTAGTTTCAGTGCTTATTATCCTATAAAAGTGAAGAGATTCATACATTTATTTTATAATTTAGGTCAAAATGTGTTTCTCCTTGTTTGTATCTGATCCTACAAAGATGTGTTGCATCCCTGTTTCCTCAGTATGTCCTGGGTGACTGGCTGTTCCTGCGCCAGCTAAATGTTTGTCATTGTTTTGTTTATGTCAGACTAAAGCAGAAACACTTTCTGGCACCCAGGTTAACAGTGTTGTCTACACACGGCCTGGCTAGCAGAGAGTGTTCTGGATTTTGAGGATTCTCCTGTTCCTGCGAACGACCATAAACATAATCCTAAATTTACATCTGAGATGAGAAATCTATTACTATAAAATCTGTGGGTTGGAAACCTGAAAAGCCGATTGGCTGAACGCAATGTTATAACAGACCATATACCAACAGTATATGAAAATACCTGTTATTGTTCTAATTACATTGGTAACTGGTTTATCATAGCAAGTAGGCTTCTTGGGGGCTGTTGTTTATGGCCAATATACCACATCTAAAGGCTGCATCCAGTCACTCAGTGTTGTCATGCTTAACAACTACCCTTAGCCCTGGTATATTGGGTATATTACCACATCCCTTGTGGCTAACTTTTTAAATATACAGTATTTTAGGACATCTAATTCAGTTGATACTTAATGTTTTTTTTCCGTAAACTATCCACCCAGATGTGTCTACATGAAACGTTCTGAATCTGAAAATCAAGAGTTGTTGATAAAGATAATTTGCTCAAGCAAATGTCATACTGTTCCAAAACAACACCGTCATAATGCTGTCATAGGGACTATGGTGAAGTAATGTATTATTCATCTTTCTGAAAGACAAAAACAACCAAATTGATCATCTAGAGATCATTGGTTAAATCCTAATTTAGAACTAAATCACAGGATATGTCCACAGTTGACAGTAAGATCTTAGTAGGATTAAAGTTACAGATGTACAGATAACCTGATGACCCTCCAGAAACACACCTGATGCTATTGTTGATTTGCCTGTAATTTGTGTTTTGCCTCCATTAAACAAAGAACAGGAGATCCATTGAGACAGAACAATTATTTTTAAAATAATATTTCATCAACAAACATACACTGCATGCACCAACGGGAGAACATGAGAAGGTTGGCGTTAATATTAGTGTCTTCATAAATTATAATTGTCATTTTAGCATTGTTTTAGCAATATGCTGCTCGTCAGTAACATGGGCCAGAACATGTAGTGGTTAGCACCAGTCAAGAGAACATCAATAGTGTGTTACATTGTTGGCGTAGTTGACCTTAAAAAACACTTAATCAACTTGACACAGAAGCAGAACAAAAGATGACCTCTAGGTAATATCTGCACTTCGCATTAGCTTAGCATTAGCTTAGCATTAGCTTAGCATTAGCTTAGCATTAGCTTAGCATTAGCTTAGCATTAGTTTAGCATTAGTTTAGCATTAGCTTAGCATTAGCTTAGCTGCACACTGGTGGAGGAAGAAGTTATGGATCAGGATGTCTTAGTCGTTATGTTCATTTTCCTCCTTTCAATTCAGTTATGAGAAATATATTTTTAAAGTATTTATTTCTTTGTTTCAACCCTTAGTTCAAGGACGTATAACACCTGAAATCCCTACATTTTTAACTGCAAATAAGTGAAGAAATAAATGTGCTTCCCTTGTAACTTGAATAAAGTAAAACAAAACTACAAAAACAATCCTTAAAAAAATCTACTGATTTTACTACTGGTCCGCAGCTTATTATTTTTGTAAATCTATTTTTTGTGATCTATGCTCAAGGCCTGATATTTAACAGTGGCCATGCCTCTACATGTTTTACAGAGGTAAAATAATTCACAGAATCAACCTTTGGCACCCATTGAAATTAGTGATAAAACTACCTTATAAAATTCAGTTCCTTTATCTTTAATTAAATGTCTTAACTGTTTTGTCATTAGCTAAGAATGCTGTGAAACCTAAGTGTTGTTTAAAGTTACTTTTCCAGTTACTTTTCAGTTACTTGTTGAGTTCACAAGTTTTGGGAAATCCGTATTTCAGACAAAATGCTCAGGTAAATGGAGTTCATATTTTACTGGTGACCATGATTGATTTTTTCTTTACTCTTTCTATTTGTTTTATTGGTCACTGTTAAGATATTAACTCCATTTACCTGATCATTTTGTCTATAAAACTTGTGAACTCAACAAGTAACTGAAAAGTAACTGGAAAAGTAACTTTAACCAACACTGGAAACCTCTGCTGTAATCATCACTATCCTCTTCCAATAGACCAGCTGGAGGACAATAGAGGACAACAGTGTGTTAGTAGCACCTCAAACGGAATTGGAATAAAAAATAAGCCAATGACAATGTCAAAACACTTGAAAAGGAAGATTTGCATGAGGAAAAGAAGGGATGAATTCTGGCTTTACTGACAGAGGGATTCAGTGATCATCGGTTTGCTTCCATCCTTAAAAGTTAAGACGGTAGTTTATAAGAATAAGGTCAAGGTTGTCTTTGAAGAAAACTTGCTTTCTTCTGCTCTCAAAATGTTCCCCAAGTCTGAGGATTGTTTTTCCAGCTGGTCAATGCTCCATGCCAGGTCAATCTCCAGACCTGAACACCATTGAAAAACTCAGGAATATGATTAAGAGAAAGATAAATGGTCCTTTGGAATTTGGTAGAAATGTTGTCAGTAGTTTATGCACCAAAAAACGTTATTCTTACCCAAACACATACCTACAGTATCAATAGTAAAACCAGACACACTGGTGATTTTGCAGTGTACTCTTTATGATTTTACAGAACTGTAGATAGCACAGCTAGACATCGCTAGCATTTACTGTGTACAGTCGTGGTCAAAGTTTTGAGAATGGCACAAGTATCTCCTCAAAGTTTTCTGCTTCAGTGTTCTTAGATCTTTGTGTCAGTAGTTGTTATAATGAAGTATAATTACAAGAATTCCATAAGTGTCAAAGGCTTTTATTGACAATTACATTAATGCAAAGAGTCAATATTTTTTTCAAGACCTCTGCAATTCGCCCTGGCATGCCTTCAATTAACTTCTAGGGCACACTTTTGCCTTATGGCAAGGTGCTCCATCATGCTGGAAAAGGCATTGTTCGTCAGCAAACTGTTTTTGGATGGTTGGGAGAAGTTGCTTTCGTAGTATGTGTTGGTACCATTATTTATTTATGGCTGTGTTCTTAGGCAAAATTGTGAGTGAGCCCACTCCCTTGGCTGAAAAGCAACCCCACACATGAATGGTCTCAGGGTACTTTACTGTTGGCATGACACATTCCTTGCAGGTAACCGTGGTTGACAGAGAAAGAACAATGATTTCAAGCCTCCTTATGAAGCTTCCAGTTTGTTATTCTAACTCAATCAGCATGACAGAGTGATCTCCAGCCTTGTCCTCATCAACACTCTCACCTGTGTTAACGAGACAAATCACTGATGTGATGGCAGCTGGTCCTTTTGTGGTCGGGCTGAAATGCAGTGGAAAGGTTTTTTCAGGGGATTAAGTTCATTTTCATAGCAAAGAGGGACTTTGCGATTCATCTGATCACTCTTCATGACATTCTGGAGTATATGCAAATTGCCGTCATCAACACTGAGGCAGCAGACTGTGAAAATGATTATTTATGCCATTCTCAAAACTTTTGACCACAATTGTAGGTTAAATGTAATGGAGCAGACTCATTATTATGACATGAATATATATCTTCCACGACATCTGTACGGGACATTTACTGAAGTTATTTTAAAAAAGGTACATATTTCTGTCGCTATTGATTGAAATAAGGTTTGGTTACATTGACCTCCATTGAGAATGATTATGTCCGTACACGAGTCATGCCCGATTTTCTGAATAAAGGACACTGCAGTGAGAATCTAGCTGGATCATAAACTTAACCACAGCACGGTGTTATACCAGGTTTGGCCATCAGATGGCGATGGTTACATGCTATTTTCTGTTTGTACACCTCAAGGGGACTGGGCTGCACCAGCAGTCAAGATTGCCGTCTCCAGTGCTGCTGTGACTCTCACCAGTTTCCTGTCTAGTAAGGCATAAAATGCCTGAAAATATATCAAAAGAAACACCTTATTTAGACTAATATTCACTGGGTTTCATTTTCTCCTTCATTTGGATGCACATCAGTTCAAGGCATATATAGGAAAGGAAACAGTGTAACAGAAATAAAATATTATCAACAATGAATATAATGATCATGTAATTCATATAAAAATGATCCAGACACATTCTACATTTTACAAACATTTTATTTGAGTGTTCATAAGAAAGTGACAGTAGTTTTTCTACAAATATCTCACAGTTCTCATTATAGGCCTACTGTAAGCATAGCATGTCAAATTAGAGCACCTAGAAACATTATGTCACAGCATGTCTTTGTTTTGTGTTAAATGGGTAGGATAGAGTAGGGGGGAGGTAGTACAGAGCAGACTTTGGGTTTAGATGGTACGCACATGTCTCTGCATGGACTAGGCTGAGTCAATAGGATGTAGAGAGAACCAGTCCTCACATTTATAGTAGAGATGTCAGGAAAACCTGTGTCACCATGGGGCCTTTTTGTCTTTTAGTAGTTGGTGACTTTGGCACCTCTTTCCTGGTGCAGAAAATGGATTGAGTGATTGACTCAATAAGTTGATGCTCCTTTAGATTGTTATCAATATCAATATATGATTTTCCAATGTATTACTTTCATGCCTCCAATTTCTTTACTTACATCTGGGATAGTCCAAATACACTAACTGACCACTGTAATAGGAAGACCATAGAAATAGAATGGATAGAAAGGCCATTCCAATTCAAATCAATGTAGCAGAATGGTCCAAGCGGCAGCCATTTTTATGCATACCATTCCATTGCAAATATCTAGCGGCCTACTTCTGCACTAAACTGATTTGCGTGTTGTCACTGTGACAACTAATAACAATCGCCATTTTGTTGTGTATCAAATGACCACACCAAGCAGTTTGATGGCCTTTCTATCCATTCTATTTCTATGAGGAAGACCTATCTAGTATCAGTTAGAATCACCTTTTACATTTTAGTAATGTAGCAGACTCTCTTATCAAGAGCAACTTACAATAAGTACAGGGACATTCCCTCTGGAGCAACATAGGTAGAATGCCTTGCCCAAGGACACAACGACATTTGGAACAGTTGGTAATTGAACTGGCAACCTCCCAACTACAAGTCTGACTCCCTAACCACTGATCCATCTGTGCCACTTTTACTTTCAAAACAGCCTCATTTGCTATCAAGTTAGCAATTTGTTGAAGTCCTTCATAATATCAGTTAGGCAGAAAACAAGTGGTGGAAACGTGGCCTAGTGGTTTGGGCATCTGACTGTTGTGTGTTAAGATCCTGTTTCAAAACGAGGACAGTTAAGATGAAACGTGTTTGAGCAACCCTAATTGCGCCCGAGTCGTTTGCTGCATTAAGAATTGGTTTGTAGTCAACTTGCCAGGTTATAATGGTAAAGAAGTATCACTCCTTAGTGGTTTTGGTCCATGCAGGCTTGATAGCACCACACAGTTCTTACACATCTTTGCAGCCACACATTAATGCTGCAAACTTCCTGTTCCACCTCCTCCCCATGTTGTTCTACTGGATTGATATCTGGGGACGTCGTGTACTTTGTGAAGCATGCTATGTAAGTACATTATCCTGCTGGACATATTCATTTAAAATCTGTAGACTGTGGCGAAGCTTAGTTATTCAAATGATGCTCATTTGGTGTTAAGGGACCTAATGTGTGCCATGAAAACATTCCCTATACCATTAACCAATCACCCCCTGCCTATACCATTGACACAATCCCATATCGATCGATGGATTCATGAGGTTTACCCAATATTCTGACACTACCGGCTGCATATCCCGGCAGAAATTCAGATTTGTTAGATCAAGCAATGTTTTCATGTTTTACTGTAGGTAATCAGCTTCAAGGATTAACGTTGTGTTCAGAAATACCTATCTGCACATCACTGTGATATTTGTGGCCTTTCTGTCAGCTCTGACCTCTGTCATCAACAAGCTGTTTTCACCCATTAAATTGCCTTTAACATGTTTTTTTGTTTACAGAAACACATTTTTGTAAACTCTACACTGTGGTGTGTAAAAACACCAGGTTAGCTGTTTCTGACATGCTGGAGGCACCACGTCTGACACCAACAATCTGACAGTGTTTTAAATCTATGTCACTTACAACCATTGTTTCACCCTTTTCTGCATTCAATCAAACTGTTTTTTTAGTACCTTGATGCCCGTCTGCCTGCATGAAAGTAGTTGTGTACCTAACAATGTGGCCAGTGTCCGGCTCTTCTGCATTTCCATACTGACCAGCAGCAGTACAAATCACCCAATCATCTTGGTTTTACACAAAATTGTTATTTTAAAGCAGGTTTTTAAATAATTATGAAATAATAAGAACATAAATAATTCAGGGCTACTGAGTATTTACATTATCAATGGCAACATTATTTAAAACATTATTGAGGCTTAATTTAAAATGAGACAAAAGTTTATACCCTTATTGAAATAAGCATGTCAATACCTTTAATACAAACCTAAACCTTATATATTCTACAATTGCATTTTTGAAAGTTTATATGAAGCCTAAGCTCCAGAATTGCTGTTTAACACAATGTTTGCAGTGCTACATACTATAGTTCTAACAGTAATGACAGTAGTAGGAGCACTGGTAAATCATCTAGATCTTTAAGTGCAACTTGGCTGATTCAAGTCCTTACAGCTCAGTGATTGGTTGACTTCTTATTGGTTGTGTATTCTCTTTAGGGCTGGCCACGGTGTGGTGACACTCCCATTGGACTCCGTTGTACGCTTTTGCTGCCCACTTCCGGGGTATGGAAGGAGAATAATTCCAGAAATCAACTTTCCAGAAATCAACGAGTGTCGCAACTCTGGGGATGGCTATTGGTTGTGTATTCCCTTTAGGGATGGCTATTGGTTGTGTATTCCCTTTAGGGCTGGCTATTGGTTGCTTCCTAATCTGGGATGGAGAAAAGGAGGACATGCATCTGCCTGATAATTTGCTTTTAATCAAATTCTGGGTTTGGGTACGACAGGTTCTAATTTCATGCTATACTCTTATGACCTTTTGTTTATACTAAATTCATAGCGTTGTTTAACAGCACAGCTTATTCTAGATTTAAACTAGTCTTTAACTGCACAGCTTATTCTAAATTTAAACTAGTCTTTAACTGCACAGCTTATTCTAAATTTAAACTAGTCTTTAACTGCACAGCTTATTCTAGATTTGATCTAGTCTTTCATAGCATAGCATATTCTAGAATTGGACTAGTCTAACAATTTATTTTATATAGATTTAGACTAGTATTCAATAGTATATCTTATTGTAGATTTAGACTAGTCTTCAACAGTGTATCTTATTATAGATTTAGACTAGTCTTCAACAGTGTATCTTATCGTAGATTTAGACTAGTCTTTAACACTATATTATTGTAGATTTAGACTAGTCTTCAACAGTGTATCTTATTGTAGATTTAGACTAGTCTTCAACAGTATATCTTATTATATATTTAGACTAGTATTTAATAGTATATCTTATTGTAGATTTAGACTAGTCTTCAACAGTGTATCTTATTGTAGATTTAGACTAGTCTTCAACACTATATTTAGACTAGTCTTCAACAGTATAACTTATTGTAGATTTAGACTAATCTTCAACAATATATCATATTATTGATTTATACTAATCTTCAACAATATATCATATTATTGATTTAGACTAGTCTTCAACAGTGTATCTTATTGTAGATTTAGACTAGTCTTCAACACTATATTTAGACTAGTCTTCAACAGTATAACTTATTGTAGATTTAGACTAATCTTCAACAATATTTCATATTATTGATTTATACTAATCTTCAACAATATATCATTGTATTGATTTAGACTAGTCTTCAACAGTGTATCTTATTGTAGATTTAGACTAGTCTTCAACACTATATTTAGACTAGTCTTCAACAGTATAACTTATTGTAGATTTAGACTAATCTTCAACAATATATCATATTATTGATTTATACTAAACTTCATCAATATATCATATTATTGATTTAGACTAGTCTTCAACAGTGTATCTTATTATAGATTTAGACTAGTCTTTAACACTGTATCTTATTGTAGATTTAGATAGCAGTCAGTCTGACTACACTATAGAGTCTAGAGACTGGCACATCCTCCTTTTCTCCTTCCTCTCTTCTTCCAATCCAGTGTCCCGTCTGTCTTTCTGCCTGCTGTCTGTCCATCTGTCAGTCAGAAACAGGGCTTGGGGTCACCTAGGGTGTCGACCCTGGACCTGTCCACTGCCCCAGTGGACGTTGGGAAGGGTCAGACACTTCCTGAAGTGTTCTAGCTGAGCGTGCAGTCTCTCTCTCTCCTCTCTCACGGTCTGTCTCTGTCTTGTCAGCTCCTGGGGAGAGAGAACGATAGTGTCAGTGAGACTGAGGTGTCATGATTGGGCAGAAGGACCATCCAGAGGATCTTACCGCCATGCTGTCGGACAGCTGTTCAGCAGTCAAACTGAGAGTGTAGTTGTGGCTCTCCAGCCTCCTGCACTGTTTATGGAGAACCTGTCGCTCCATACCCCGCTCTGAGGACCACCGGGGAAGAGATCACCACGTTAGGGTTAAGCAGATATATGGGGTCACAGAGACATCACAGGGGTTCTGAGAGAGTGGGACAGAAGGGGTAAGTGTGTGCGGATGTGAGAATATGTAGTACAAGGGTTTACCTAGATTAAATACATTTTATTTGACAGATTCCAAACAAAGCCTGAAGAGAAACTCACCGTCCACATCCTGGTGATATGCCTCAAACACTGACTCACCGTCCACATACTGGTGATATGCCTCAAACACTGACTCACCGTCCATATACTGGTGATATGCCTCAAACACTGACTCACCGTCCATATACTGGTGATATGCCTCAAACACTGACTCACCGTCCACATCCTGGTGATATGCCTCCAACACTGACTCATCGTCCATATACTGATGATATACCTCAAAAACTGACTCACCGTCCACATACTGGTGATATGCCTCAAACACTGACTCACCGTCCATATACTGGTGATAT
>JACXGM010032331.1:0-12669 GCA_016801145.1 Umbra pygmaea | reverse complement strand
TGTATGTATGTATGTATGTATGTATGTATGTATGTATGTATGTATGTATGTATGTATGTATGTATGTATGTATGTATGTATGTATGTATGTATGTATGTATGTATGTATGTATGTATGTATGTATGTATGTATGTATGTATGTATGTATGTATGTATGTATGTATGTATGTATGTATGTAGAGTAAATGACATATGGCAACATCATATAATATGATCATTTCCTCAACACGTCTTGTCCCAGGTGGCAGAGATGCCGTGCGGCTTCCCCACACTGTTCTACTTCCTGTACAAGTTGTTCACCATCGTCCCCCGCATCCTCAGCCTTAGCTTCCTCCTGATCCTCACTCCATACTGCCTCTTGGGTCTGGCGTGCCTCGGGCTGTTTGGGACGCTCTGGGCCTGTCTAGTCCAAACTAAATTCTGTACTTCAAAATCCCTGGAGGTGCTATACCGGACAATTGTGGGGGTCATTCTTGTATTCACCTTTTTTAATGTGAAAGGACAGAACACAAGACTGGAAATGGGTGTGTATTACCTGCTCTATGGGCTAGTAAACATCAGCGGCCCCGGCCTGTTGATTCTGCTGAAGCCAGAGTTCGGAGCTACAGACTTTTTCTGGCCAATGACTGTGGTGATAGCCTTAGGAACTCTTGTGGGTCTGGGCTGTTTGTGCCTGTATTATGGTCTGTTTCATCCAAAGGGGAACACCATAGAGAGCGATGGGATGGATGAAGTGGACGGAGAGATGCCAAGAGAGTCAAGAGAGAGAATTAAGGATTTTCTACAGCTTTGAAGACGGCAGTCATAGAGACTCTTATTATTTATTATTATGTTTTCAAAAGAGGAGTTAAAAAGGTGCTTAGGGATTATAAAAAATGAATAAATGAAATGACAGAGTACTTTGTTAAAGAAAGACAAGTAAAGTAAATGTAACTGCAAAGACAAACTCATTTTTGTAAACATGTTTCCTGAAACAGACTGAATACATCAGAGGAAACCTTCTGGAATATTTTCATACATAGTCCTCCTCTGTGACACTTCATGATGGAGTGGAATAGGCTCACTTCAGCTTTATGTTCTCATCACTTTATGTTCTCATCACTTTATGTTCTCATCACTTTATGTTCTCATAACTTTATGTTCTCATCACTTTATGTTCTCATCACTTTATGTTCTCATCACTTTATGTTCTCACACTGGACCTACTCATGCTCCTTCCTTCCAGAGGGAGTGCCCAGCTTTACCTTCACTTATCACATGATGTTTGTGAAGGTGTCATGTGACATCACATCATATGATGGTCCTCAGGCAAGGATTTGGCATCAAATCAATGTCTCCTCGTTGCTGCTTCCCTCTAGTGCAGAATGGTGCAGTTGAACTGTGGTCCAGTACCTGTCATTAGTCATTGTTCTCAGTGATGAACAACCAAAAAGAAATCAAACATTTCAGGTCTTGTTGCTTAAAGCACTGACAGCATTTAAACTACTTTGCAGGTTTGAAGCAAACAATCACAATATATGTAGAATATATAAAATACATCTTTAATGCTTCAAAACCAGCTTTATATGAGGTTTTAAGGACAGGTTATATTTAACACAGTATTCGTTGATGTAGTGTAAGGCGTTGTTGGCAGTATAAACTGATGCAGTTAGAATATTGGGGAATGATATAGAAGCATGCTTCTGTGAAAATTATATGAAAGTATGGGACATTAAAATGACCATATCTAAGTGATCGCTTGTCAGAAAATGTTATAAAACACAGCATGATATTTATGGAGGTGTATTTCAACATATTCCAATGCTATTTGAGGTTGTTAAAGGGCTGTTAGTTCCACTTTAGTGTCCACAAGGTTTTTCATTTTTTTAACAACTTTATTCATACATGAAAGAGACCACTTTTACAGTTGAGCCATATATTTAAGGTTAAGCTATTGTAGGAAAGAACATAACTAGAGCTATGAATAGTATTTTATTTTTGTCACAATGCACTTTTTTCTAGAACTGATGTAAACTTTCAATTCAGCTGAATAAAAAAAGCTGTAACTATTATACAAAGAATGTAGCTCTCAAATTCGTACAGTGTTCCAACAAAACCCAGAAGACATTGAAGGCTCTGGAGTTTGAGTAGTAGCCAGATTTTCCAATCTACCTACCTGGCAAAACGTTGAAGGGCCATATCTCAGAAGTTGATTTACAAGACTCATACTTTAATGCACCATAACGTTTCTATTTTTCCTCCAATCGAGTGATTAATATGCCATTTTGAATATCTGAGACTGTATTTTCATGAATTGTAAGAATTTTTCACTTTTTTACTTCTGTGACGACAATCCCAAATGTATTATTCCCTATAAAAGGATTTGTGATGTGCAGGACACCGATGGAACACAAGGGGGCATCGTTGCCATACTTTTCAAGTTATTTCTGTTGCCTGGCTACTTCGCTCAAAGAATTCTTATTGACCTGGCAATACCTGACTTGAAGATTCATTTCTGCAAAACTTTAACTTTCCAGAGTTCCAGCCAGTATTCTTCTATCTACATGGATCTCCTTGTTCTGCACTTTAATGCATATTCAAATATGTTGTATTTAACTCTAAAATGTATAATAAAAACAAATTAAAGATGGACTATTAATGTAACTTTGAATACCAGTTTAAACATTCCTGATTTTAGAAAGGGATTTCTATGCTAAACAAACCATGTTTTGTCTGTACTGTTACTAATCCAGGCCACTGCTCCTTCAGAAACATTCCCTGCTTTAGCATTCATTAAATCATAAAAATGGGTGGTCCGAGGTAGTTTGAGGAGTTCTGCTGGTAGAGAGTTTGATCCCCCATCAGGGCTTTACATGATATGTTTTTGAAATCTGCCTACTCATTCAAAACAATGTGTAGTCTAACGTTTTGGTATATATTTATATATATTATTTTGATAGATAGAACAGTAGAAAGCATAGCCTGGGAAGACATGTTCAAAGGGGGTTACAGAGAGAAAGGGCACAGACAGCGTATGAGCTGGGGGTTGAACTCCTATTGTCTGGGACACATGTGATCCAGAGTGAGGAGCTTAAACCGCTACACCACTGCACAGTGTAGTTTACTTATAAACAACACTCTAGTATAACTAAAGATCTATTAATTAAAGAATTCATAATGAAATTGATTGACACATAAACAGGCTTCAAAAGTCCCATAACAATGTGCAAGATATGTTCTGGTAATACACGCACAGCTCTCACTCTCTGCCATAGTAGAACTACAAAGTGGCAAATCTCTGAGTGTTGCCATGTTTGATCCCTGACCAGGGCTATACTTATTCAAAAGAACATGTAGTTTGTTTTTAATCTACAAAGCAACTAGGTATAATTTAACCAGATATAAATGCATAAGGATTAGGCTATACTGTCTGTTTAATGTTGCCTAATCAACTGTCTGTTTTATCTAATGTTGCCTAATCATTTGAAACAGCACTGTGGTTTACTTCTAAATAATCTGTATACCTCAAGAAGATCTACATGCATTTCCCCATGAACAGGGGACAACATGTTTACTGATACCTTGTTATATTTTATGTCTTTTAAAAAATACTTGACACAGAATTTAACTGATGTTCACTTATATGCTGTTCAAATATTCAGGGCATTTCTTTGAAATGGCTAATCAATTTCTTTGATCACTTACCTAACTAAACCAATCATATGCTCACTCAAAGAGATATATTGTTCCTTGCCACAATAGTGCACTGTATATAAAAAAGGGTAGGTAAACACTCTCTGGTAAAAAACAAAATGCACTTTAATGCTGGAAATAGCATGTCATAAGGCTCTTGTGTAATGTAGTGCACTATATTGGGATTAGGGTGCCGTTTGAGGGCCACACTTTGCCTGTCCAGCCTACAGTGTTTGCTAGCTCACCTGTAAGAAACGCTGACGACGATCCACATGGTCCCCGAAACGGTAGTTGGCTCTCTCAAATAAACACAAGGCCCAGACGAAAGAGACTTCCTGACATGTTTATTTAAAAAAGAAATATACGGCAGTTCATTTTCATCTAACGGTCATCCCCTGTCAGAGGCACTCTGGGAAATGAAAACTTCAAGATGAGGAAAATGTGGCCATAAAAATGTTACTGGGAACAACAGAAGTGTGTCCCAAATGGCAACATATTCCATACAGAGCCCCCATCTTTAGACCGAAGCAGTTACACAGTTTAAACTAGGTTAAAATGGCAAATGCCTTCAACTAGGATGTGATGCTTTGCCTTCTCACTTAAGTCTTCTATTATTCTTTATGGTGGGATGGTGGAGTAATGGAAGTGCAGTGAAAGCCCTATAGTCACATGGTGGGATGACCCTGTCTGGTTCTGTCTGATGCTCTTCAGTAGAGTGGAGCAAATAAAATAAGTCATCTCCTCTATTTGATTGGTTCTCTCCTCTCAGCAACATGAGCTAATCTAACTCTCAGACAGCCACCAGGGACACATTTTATTGGGGAGAGAAGATGCATGATTTCAACCCAATGTCCCAAATGGCACACTATTCACCATGTATAGTGCACTTCAGGCCTACAGTAGGTCCAGCATAGATGCAGAGCTCTATCTCACCCTTTTCATTCCACTGTGATTGGCTACACACAACTCTGAGTGGGACTGTGGTGGGGGCATGCCGAGACATATACAGTTGAATAGGGTTATAGATTTAAATAAATAAACTGTACCCTGGGTTGGATCAATCAATCAGTCTATCTGTGTATTTCTCTATCTGGTCATATGTTACTCTCCCTTACTCTCTGATAGACAACAACTGTAGTGCTCTGGGGTTGACAACAAACCACTCTGCAGACTGCCCTCCTGGCCCAGAGAGCGTAATACTCAGTTATCTCCATTGTGATACTTCTCTAGTGCCCCTCTCTGGGGCGAGCAAGGCACACAGTGAGAATCTGAGGAACTAACTGGAAATCAAAGATGATTACACACGGCAGGTCTGCAGGAATGTAGACACGGTATGTTTTCTTATGAGCACTGGGCCTAGTACTAAATTACAGCTCAGAGGAAATGGATTTGGTGCTTGACTTTGATCAGGTCTATTGCCCAGTTTTCAATGTCCATCTTTCAACACTATAATGGACAATATCCTAAAAGCAATTGACTGGATTTGGCATACTGTTCATCAGAAAAAACTGTAGTTGATGTACAGTCAGGACAGCTTTTTATCCAAACTGAACATATAAACATTTACGTTTTTTTTTTAATGAAGTAAAATAATGCAAGAAAAAAACAACCATTGCTCATTCAGTGCACATGGAATTTATTTATGAAGCCTTCTGGGAAACAATGTGCCACCCGGCCTCTAGATCACTAGTGTACTCCTTGCTTCTAATTAGCCTCCACTCCCTCCAATCCGTCACTGCCCGACCTGGTTTGTTAGCATGTGTGCTGTGATTAAAAAACATGTCAACGTGTATCAAAGGGCAGCCTATTCCCTACATAGTGCACTTCTTTATGCCAAGGCTCCTAGGGCCAACTGTAGTTTACCCCCTCCAAAAAAATTGGATGAATTTTGGGACTGGGTCTCAGTGTTTTTGCGTCATACTAGTTAGTACCCCGCTTCTTCAAATGTCGGGAATTCTTCAAGTATGAGGCAACGGCACCCATGTCAGAATAAAAGCCCCTACTGCCCAGTAGAATTTTACAAATCACTAACCTATCTGAAGAGTCATTGTATACTGTATATGCATGTGTATGTCTGTGAGAGAGAGAGAGAGAGAGAGAGAGAGAGAGAGAGAGAGAGAGAGAGAGAGAGAGAGAGAGAGAGAGAGAGAGAGAGAGAGAGAGAGAGAGAGAGAGAGAGAGAGAGAGAGAGAGAGAGAGAGAGAGAGAGAGAGAGAGAGAGAGAGAGAGAGAGAGAGAGCGAGAGAGAGAGAGAGCGAGAGAGAGAGAGAGCGCGAGAGTGCGCGAGAGAGAGAGAGAGAGAGAGAGAGAGTTCAAAATGATTAAAGACATACTGCATGAAGACGCTTCATTAATCATGATTTACATGGACTTTGAAGCCCTAATGGAAAGCAGCTTTTATTGTGTCTCGACAAATTGTGCTTAAAGGCTGTCCGGCGTGCTCCAGAAATGCCCCTCTACTGACTTCTTCTTCGACAGGAAACAGTAATGGAAAACAACAAGATAAGCCTTGGTGAAAAAGTAGTAGGGTAAATGAGTGGTGAGTAGGTAGTGACCAAGTAGTGAGCTATTAGTGAGGAGTAAGTAGCTAGTAATCTCAGTCCAAGGTAGCTTGAATAGCAGAGACTCTGCCCATATTCAGAAAACATGTACAACCCTATCTTCTCAATGAGTAGTTCACCACCCCTGTTGTCTGTTGTCTTTGTAAACCATGTTCATCATTAACTAAGTCTTCTCTCTAGGACTGACTTTTGCTGTTTACTGATTCAATATTTAGAATGTGTTACTCACTATTAAATTGCTGTTGCTTTTCCAGGCTTTTATTTAAATTCTATTGAATGTACTTACTATAAGTCGCTCTAAATAAGAGTGTCTGCTAAATTACAATTTAGCTTACAATTTTAATGTAAGCTAACATTGGTGGTTGTAATTAAATTTATAAAGGATAACAGAAATGTTTCATGCTTATTTTTCTCATATGAAATCTACAGATTTGTTAACAGATTTTATTAAATCTAACTAGGTAAATTGTTCATAGTTTTGTTCAGTATATCAGGGCAGTGTCAGAGGGATTGTGCAGTCAGGTTTAACCAGTGATGGTGAACTGACAGAGAAGAGGCCAACAAAAGATTTTGTCCAGAGGAGGTCCAGCATCACAATTTAACCCCAAGCTTTCTGAAGACCCTGTAGTCCCATACACCATACAGCCAAAGGTGTAAGACGTCCACGACAGGCCCCGGTGTAAGTATAAATGAGGGCCTATAATGCACACTACTTTGGATCAGGTCCTTTAGGAATTCGATGTAATTTTAGTAATGGTTACTTCAGATAAGGGCTTCCTTTCTTTTGCTTTGTTGCAGGACATTGTGGCCAGCAGAATTCTATTTTCATTTGACAAATGCACTGAGCAAATATAGCCTACTGCCATAGGAAAATAAATGAAATACTATTATTACTATTACTAAATGTTAACCAATTTAGCCATGTTACAGTACATAATTAAATACAATAAATTAGAACATGATGTTCTTCCCACATAACAGCTTTTTACAGACAGTAGTGTGTGGTGTGTGAATGTTGCTTGTTATTCATTGTTTTTTCTGATTACACAGTCATCACATTAGGAAACTGAGAATTAGTTTCTATCGCAAGCTTTTGCTAATTGAGAATGAAAAAACTTATCTACAGTAACTGTTCGATTTCTACACTTCAAGCTCACGATTACCTAATTAACAGACTTACCTGTTTGGTGCTCTAGCCTATCATTCTCTTTTAAAATGTACTTAAAGGTTTAAAGGATGAGTATGTGAAATAGAGAATATCCAAATAATGCCATTAACCCAATAACTGCATTAATCTATTTTGTAAAGCCAAATTACATGAAATATGAAAGCATGAGAACGGCAATTACGTTTGAAGGGACTGATTTAAAAAAACGAATTATGTGAAATATGAACATTTGAAGCACAGTGTAACTAGTGTAAATTTTGCTAGGTTGGGGTCAGGGATGGTGGACAGTCATATAAATTGGCCACTCTCATCATATTGTTTGTGAGTTAAAATCCAGTAAGACATTGTGGGCCCTATCTTGCACTCGGCGCAACGCAGCGCAGTCTGAACGCAAGTGTCTTTGCTAGTTTAAGGCCGACGCAGTTGTCAATTTCCCATCAGGCGCCTGCATTGTTTAAATAGCAAATGCACCTGCACCCATATTTGCGCCCATGAAGTGCTGGTCTAACAGGGAGGTGTGTTCAGGATAATTCTGGGTGTATTGCTATCTTAAGGCATCGAAAAGTGATTGCGCCAATGACCTACAAAAACCTGGTCTAAAGTCAATGGCGCAGCACGTCATTTATTTTAACAGCAAATTAGTCAACTGCACCTCTGGCATAGGCACAGCGTGTGCACACTATCCTGGTTGTACACACAGGGAAGCGCAGCAGCACACAAACATGCAAAGGATTACAAATATATATAGTACGGTGCAAATCCGCCGTCATAATAGCAATGCGCGAAAGGTACAAACGTGCCTCTTTATGGCTCTTAAAGGGAATAAGAGATTAATCTCTGATTGGTTTATTGCATGTTTTGCCCAAAACAGACAAATTAACTAATGAAGACACTTAGTACAACCCTTTGACGGGATGTCCACTGAACACGGCAGATTTTAGTGCATGTTACCTTTTACCGGATATATGCATCCGCATAGTGCGGACTTGAAGCACATTTGCCTCTGCAAGGCAAGACCGTTACTATCTTGTTGTGCTACTCGTTCTATTGGAAACTCAAACTTCCGGTTGTACAACGGCACGGTGTTGCAACGCATAAGTTAGATAATTTGAACGTATGCGACACCCAGAGCTCACCGCATCGCAAGCTCGCAAGGCAAACGGATCTTTGCGGATCTCTCCATTGACAATGAATAACTTCCGGGACATTCGACGTGTCCAGTGGACATCCCGCCTTTTAGACCATGCGCCCGGCGCATGGAACCTTTTATCCGCTGACAAAATCTCAAAAGTGGATTTGGACACGCCCAAAGCGCACTCGCGCTATGCGCTTCATGCCATGCGCTTAGATCGTTAAAATACGGCCCTGTGTGTGTGTTTTGTTCTCCATTCCACCGCGATGCAGACATGTTGCACGTGTTTCTGTAGACAGGAGATTATCAATTTTTTTATGTTAACCCTAATCTTAATCCTAACCTTAACCTCAGTAGTGTCATGCCTAACCTTAAGCGTTAGTAACGTCATGCCTAACCTTAACCCTAACCTTAACCATGAACATTTGATAATTTCGAAAGCTATGGAATGTATGGACTGTGTGGAATGTTCTAACATGATTCTGTAATTAAATTCATGTTAAAAAAATGTTTTCTTCCTGAGAACGTAATTTGAGAGAATTTCTGAGATGTACGTTTGCATTAAGCAGTTTCGTATGTTTCACATACAGGTACGTGTGCGCCCGACCTTGGTCTGCTATTATGTAAGCATTAACACATGACAGACTGTGTTGTCAGGGAATAACCACAAACTTTAGCACTGTGAGAAGCCAAAAAAACACTTGAGTAGCTTAATTTGTGTTTCTTTAAATTGCTTTTCTGGATACATTTAAATGCATTCATTATAAGACATGATGCAGTCTTGTATGGGAATGAAAAACAACTGAGATGCAGGACTACAACAAAAAACAACAGTACAGTAGGAAGGAAAACTTACCTACTGTACATGTAGCTAGTAGCAGTAGAAAGGAGATGAATTTGCAGGAGCTCAGGTGAGTGTGCCATACATTTCTCAGGACAGTGTTGCAACACCAAGCAAACAACTCCAATGGCCCTATTTTAACGATCTAAGCGCATGGCGTGTCCAAAACCACTTTTGCTAGTTTGACAGCGGATAAAAAGTTCCATGCACCGGGCGCATGGTCTTAAAGGGTTGTACTAAGTGTCGTCATTAATTGATAAGCGTGTTTTGGGCGTAACATACAATTAACCAATCAGAGATTAATCTCCCATTCCCTTTAAGAGCCAGGCGCGTTTGTACCTTTCGCGCATTGCTATTATGACGGCGTATTTGCAACGCAATATTTTTATTTTTAATCTTTTGCATGTTTGTGTGCTGCTGTGCTTCCCTGTGTGTGTGCAACAAGCATAGTGTGCACACGCTGTGCCTATGCCATAGGTGCATTTGACTAATTTGCTATTAAAATAACAATGACATGCTTCGCTATTGACTTTAGACCAGCTTTTTGTTGGTCAATGACGCGATCACTTTCCGAAGCCTCAAGATAGCACTACGCCAAGAATTATCCTGAACACACCTCCCTGTTGGACCAGCACGACCGTGGGCGCAAATATGGGCGCAGGTGCATTTGCTATTTAAACAACGCGGGTGCCTGACGAGAAATTGACAACTCCGTCGGTCTTAAACTAGCAAAGACACTTGCGTTCGGACTTTGCGCTGCGTTGTGCAGGGTGCAAGATAGGGCCCCTAATGTCTGTGGATATTAGCTGCATTTTATATCTTTCTAAAATCGGTGGCCAGGCGATCACGTTGTTAGCCTAGCAATGACACATGACCAACTAGTCACGACTTGATGTTGCCATGGTATAGTGTACCTAGGTCTGCCACCCCTTTCTTGCTAGCTATCGCTTCATCATGACTTCAAGCAAGAGGAATTGTCGCAGTGATACTTTTTCGATACATACTGACAGAGGTGGACAATGTACAAATTACAAGTACTTTTCTGAGTTCCTCTGAGGTCCCTAGTTAAGACCAAAATGACCAGGTAATAATAATGATGCATTCAACTTATATAGTGCTTTTCTTCCAAGGAACCCAAAGCACTTTACACAGTAGGGGAAAAGCCCACCTCATTCACCACCAATGTGTAGCACCCACTTGGGTGATGCACGGCAGCCATTTTTAGCACCAGAATGCTCACCACACATCAGCTATCAGGTGGAGAGGTGAGTAGTTATATATGCCAATTAGGAAGGAGGGGGATTATTAGGTGGCCATGATTGAAGTGAGGCCTGGTTGGGAATTTGGCCATGACACCAGGGTTAACACCCCTACTCTTACGATAAGTGCCATGGGATTTTTAATGAACACAGAGAGTCACGACACCCGTTTAACATCCCATCTGAAAGACGGCACCCTACGCAGCACCCCATCACTGCCCTGGGGCATTGGGAAAGATCTTTAAACCAGAGGGAAGAGTGCCCCCTACTGGCCCTCCAACACCACTTCCAGCAGTACTGGTCTCCCATCCAGGGATTAACCAGGCCCAACCCTGCTTAGCCTTAGAAGCAAACCAGCAGGGCAATACAGGGCTCTATGCTGCTGGCTTAGGTAAATGGAGTTCAGTGACCTATAAAAATAATAGAAAAAGTAAAGAAAATATTAATCATGGTCACTAGTTAGTTATGAACTCCACACCTGATCATATATGTTTTAATTAGGAACTTCCCAAAATTGGTGAACTGAGAAGAACTCAGAAAAGTACTTTGCTTTGTCCACTTCTGCATACAGTACTACAGCACTTGAGTGATTAGGCAAAATTCACAGTGCAGATATCAGGGAATTGTCATAGGCTTGGAACCCAATTTTATTAAATTGCAGATATCTCTGAACCCAATTTATAATAATTATTAGACTTCACAGTTCGATTGTTTTTCCTTCCATTCAATTTGAACAATAAGTCAATCATTTTAAGGCTTTCCAAGTATTTTACAGCATAAAGCAGACTATAACCAGCTAAAGGAAGTGCTGCGTGGGACACTATCTTGTTAAATCTGTTGTGATTCCTAGTATGTGGGCATGTGTGACTGTGTCTGCGTGTGTGAGCATTCCTGTATTAGCCTGGCTCTCATAATGTAAGTTAAAAGTGTCCCACAATGTAAAGACACACACAAACAAACAAACACACAGCAATTATTGTGACTATGTCTACATAAAATAAATAATTGACCTAGGGTCAAATATTCCATATTGGGTCCCACTGAGCAAAATCTTTTGAAATACGACTTTTCAATGTCAACTCAATGTCTTTCAACCACAAATATGTCTTTTCAATATATTTTAAACCTCATTTGCTTAGAGGGGTGATATATTCCTTACTCCATGTTTCCAAAACTAATAAAACTCCAGCATATCAAATTAAAGAATAATCCAAATCATAAGACTTCACACAGCCAAAGTGATGTCAAATAAATATAAATCAGATTACCTGCTTTAACACAGTTTTATTATTCCAATGTAATTAACAACACATTTTTGTTTTTTAACTTGATGAAGTACTAAAACATCACAGTAATTCGTTGATGCATCTATGACCTCAGATCTGATCTGGAAGCCTAGCCAAGCGCTAAATGTGTTATTTCAGGTTGATTCCATTTTAGCATCAAGAGTTTCTGAACACTGATGACTTTGTATTTAACTTTTAGGATTTTGCACAAGCCACAGCACAACAAGCCATGCCATTCTAGGAAGCTTTCACGCAGTCTGTTCATATTTCTCTCTCTCCTCTCTATCATTTTAATTTAGTTTGTTCTATTTCACTATACTTCTCTAATCCTCACTGTCTCTCTCTCCTTCCCTCTCTCTTTTCTTGTCCCTCTCTCTCACACAGAACCACACATCTCCTTTTCTTTTCCTCCTTTTCGCTCTCATCGATAAAAAACAGAAGCCATGTTTGCGTTGGGCACGCTCCCAACGAACGCAGGATGATTGATTGTGGACTGTTTCTGTTTATTGATGCTGGGCTGGCCTGAGGGATGTGGGCGAAGGTTTTGTGCATAAATACAGACCATGCATGGCCTTTACAATCAGCAGGAAAGAAAGATGGCAAATTATGAATGAGCAATGGAGGGGGACACAGCAGTGGGAGGCAGATACAAACACACACTCTCTCTAACACTCTCTCTCTCTCTCTCTCTCTCACACACACACACACACACACACACACACACACACACACACACACACACACACACA
>JACXGM010032330.1:0-12669 GCA_016801145.1 Umbra pygmaea | reverse complement strand
ACCAAACACAGCTCAACTACCACAAACATTTAGTAAATACAGCTCAACTACCATGACTATTCAATAAACACAGTTCAACTACCACAAGCATTCAGTAAATACAGCTCAACTTCCACGGGCAGTCAGTAAATACCGCTCAACTTCCACGAGCAGTCAGTAAATACAGCTCAACTTCCACGTGTCAGTAAATACAGCTCAACTATCATAAACAGTAAGTAAACACAGCTCAACTACCGTGAGCAGTCGGTAAATACAGCTCAATTACCATGAGCTCAAACACATTTTGGAACATTTGGAAACGCAAATTCTACATACTGTAAATTCTTTGCATTATAGAGTAGCTCTGAATATGTGGTCATTATATTACATTTGAAATAGTAGTATTTTTTTGTACCACTTACATAGTTGAACTTTGCACAGTTCCTGAACATAAGGGAGACATCAGCCACAAACTCTTCAGGTGAACAGTAGTGGTGAGGGCTCTTCTTGTTCAATTTGGCCCTGATTACAGACAGATCCATTGGCCGTTTGATAATCTGGTAGTAGTGTCGAGCCTAGATTTCATAACACATAAATGTAGTGCAATTAATCTGATTACAGTACTTTGGCTGTTATTGAGAATACTAACTAGCTAAATAGAAATCTGATTCCCTCACCAGTGGACTGACAGGCTCATGGAACGGAGCGCTTAACATGTTGCTGCAGATCAACAGAGTCAGACGCTCACATTTCTACAGACAGTGGACAACAGAGTATTGAGTGCTCATTGTTAAGACTTATAGGTTTGACATCCCATTTAGTTTCACCGTAAAATAAATTCCACAAAATACTTACTCTCTGGTCACAAGCAGACAGCCCATGAGGCAGTGGCTTCCCTGAATGCTGTGCAGTCAGCCTCTGGTTGTCACAGTCATACTGTACCTCTGGCTGCTGTGCATTTCTGCACAGGGAACACAGCCAGTCACCCCTGCAGTGGGGGAAGACACAATGGCAAACAGTCGTTATCCTCAGACACAGTGCTTAGGTGTACACATTCCTGTTGGACAAGGAGGGACAGTGAAATAACTTACGTGGGGAAGCTAAGCAGGGAGGGCACATGACAGGACAGGTGGAAGACTTTAGGACAGCGGTCACAGCACAGCAGGTCTCCTCCAATCAGACACACCGCACAGAAGTCCTCACTCTCCATCTCATTGGTCTCTGACCCGGACAGGGCGTGGTCAGCTCCTTCACAATGCTTCAGTGCTCCAGTGTCAGCAGGCAGTGCAGTCTGGGCAGGCGGAGCCTCGACACTTAGAGAAGCTGGGTCAGCTGCTGAGTCTGTCTCTGATTCTAGATCTGGTCCAGATTCTGCGGAACCTTGTGATTCAGGAGGTAGTGCACAGCGGGATTCCAGATCTGAATCAGATTCTGGACGTGGTCTCGGCAGATAACTGAGATCTGAGTCAGAAGCGGGTTGCAGGTCTGATTCCAGATCCGCCTCTGATTCCACATCAGCATCCAGCTCTTCACCATGTTCTGATTCTAAACCGTGTTCTAATTCTAAACCGTGTTCTGATTCTAAACTATTCTCTGATTCTAAACCCTGTTCTGATTCTAAACTGTGTTCTGATTCTAAACCGTGTTCTGATTCTAGACTTTGTTCTGATTCTAAACCTTGTTCTGATTCTAAACTATTCTCTGATTCTAAACCACCTTCTGATTCCACACTAGGTTCGGATTCTGCAGCAGCCTCGTTAGCTGATTCATGATGTTCAGCCATTGATTCCAGTTCAGGCTCTGATGTAGACTCCACTTGTGGGTCATATTGAGGCTGAAGAAATGACTCCTCAATACTCTGGGGATCTGACTCTGGTTGTGTTTCAGAGTCCAATTCAGGGTCAGAAACGGTTTCAGCCTCTGAGACTGACCTGCAATCTGAGTCAGAGTCCGGTGCAGGGATAGGTTTAGGTGGAGGTGACACAAGAGCAGTGGGAGGTACTTGCAGTGTGAGCTTTTTGTGAGGACTGTGTCTTCCATGAGTAGGCCAATCATTGACCACTAGAGGTGGGAGATTGATCATGTATCTCTCTGAGGGTTGTTTTTCCGGAGACGTGTTGACCACTGCAACAACAGCTTCTTTCGATATTCCCTGTAGTCAATGTACAAAGTTGAAGTTAAATAACATGTGCCAGTAGTGATACACCCTGCGGTGAAACTTTGTTCAATCCTAACATCTTATCCGGAAAAACAAGTAGCTGCTTATAAGAGCCAGTTGTTGGAAAAACTTGTTCAGACAAAATGTTTGTTGCAGTTGCGAAACAAATATATAGTCCTACCTAGACTCTTAAAGAGTACAGAGTTCACATTATAATAGTGCATCCTACCTCATTGAGGTTGTCCCTCTGTTTCATCTGTGGAGCGGCTCCACTCCGTTCTGTAGCTGGTAGAGGGTCACTTTGTCGCCGACCCTGAGGAGGGATACGGGACACCAGGATCTTCAGCCTCTCCAAACACACTACTGGAACCTTGGAACTGGTGCTCACAGCTGCCTTCTGAACCATCCTGTCACTGATGTGAAGAGGCAAGCAGTGAAACTACATTACCAATGTCATTTTCAGTTTCCCTATTGTCCTTTCGATTTCAACATTTCTTTTGAAGTTGTGTGTTGTTTAAATAGAATGTACCCTTTGTCGTGAGTCTTCCTTAATGTCCTGTATCTTTCATCATGACCACGTGTCTCCTCATATGCATAAATGCAATCTGACAAAGAAGAAAACAGAAGGAATGCGCCATCTCGTCTTAATAACCAGATATATTAATAGCAAATAAGAACCTCAAAACTGTATTATATTTGTTCATGTGGAAGCACTTATTTGCTTGGTGTTTGAACAATACATAATGTCACTACAGTTACTGTATGTGAAGGGAGGGTTGTCACTACCTGGTTCCGTCTTGTAGGTCAGATGTGACAGGCGTAAGCTGGGTTGGCCTCTGGATAAAGATCGTATCAGTCCATCAGAAGACAGCCTTCTCGGTCTGGGACCCGTGCCTCCGCGCTGATGAAAGACATACATACAGAAAACATTAACTTCTAGAGCCAGCCCAATCATAAACCATATCTTACATCCAAGTCCACTTCAGACAATAAGCACAAGACCACAACAAATGAAAAGATTTAGCTGCCAAATCTGACCGACTCAAAATAGTAATCTAGTTGGAATGCGAATAAATAAGGTCAAAAAAGATATAAATGTGTCATCAACTAGAGAAATGAATTTTTAAAGAGAAACGCAAGTCGAGACTATTCTCATTGCGTATCAGTTCACGTTTTTGAATGCGTTTTTACTTTTTGCAAAGAATTCACTAAGCCACATGTGCAACGAGATCAACGTTTACTGCTCATAGCCAAAACAATCTACTGACTTTTTATGTTGCTTTCTCAAAACTGTCTACATCCATGAATTACTCGCTAATCTTACATACAGTATTGTAATAGATACTGTTTTGGAATTAATTTTGGCATTTCTCTTTCCCTTTGTAAGTAAATAGAGTATAATGAAATTGCACATAATGGAACTTTGTGATGGCATGTCTCTTAAAAGCTCTGATCAGAGCTGTTGTAACAGACTACACAGTAGATGTTCTCGCTCACAATTAAAATAAGTGTCCATTAATTGTCTATTGAAAATCTAATAATAGAATGCCAGTGGTGGGTGGTGATCGCATTTCGAGAAAAGCATGAGCAATTAGCCATTAGCCAGTATTAACTATCCATGAGCTTGCAGTTGCCGTCTGTCTCATCGAACCAGCGTCAGGTCTCTCCTCCCCTTGTACAGACCATACCATAATAGCCTTAATGGGTTACCTGTTCTGCCATGCGTCCCCGTTCCACAACTACTGTTGCTAAGCGCTGGGTGTCCGTGGAGACTGTGTTGGAGGGGCCTGCCAGTTCTGGTGGGATGCTCTGGAATCGACTCTTCCTCCCACAAAGTGAGCTGGGCTTATTACTCTGAGCATCAACACTGAACCCGTGGGCTGTCACAGACATCTCCTGTGAAGTGAATCTCTGTCAGGGGACAGACACACAAACATCAAGCCGCATTGTACTGCAGCTGACGACGCGTCGTTCAGCACAGGTGCATTCAGAGCAGCCTGGAGATGTGGTGGGAGCTTTGTGGCAGGACAACCTTGAGCGTGACACGCGTGAACTGAGGACACCACTCTGCATCTAGTCTAAGAGCCCTGTCTCCCTGCGTGATTCAAACAACAACGGCGCTACAAAGCCCATTCACTTCGTTGAGAGATGGCGCGCGCAACCGCCTACAACACCGCTATTCTCCTGATAATGAAGGGCTTAGATACAACACCAATTATGGTATGTAAATCCACCATCAGGGGTGCGCTAGCTAGGCTCCTTTGAATAAGCTGCATTAGCACATCACAGATGAGAGCCTCTTTCTCTCTCTCCTCCACTGGCCTTTTCTTCTTGTCATAATTTCACTAATGCGAGAAGTTTTCCAAAAAGCCCCCAGCAGCTGCATCCCTGTGCTAATGCTGCCGTACGCCTGACAAAGTGCCAGCAGTAGCCTGTGTTTTCACAACCCCCCCCCCCTCACCACTACTCCCCCTCCCTTCCACAGCTTCCTTTTTTCTCCTTTTCCACAGTGCGTCACGTACCGTGGAGATCGAGTCCAGCTGACACGGCTCATGTGCTCATAATTAACACACAATTAAAACACTTACCTGATCCGCGCCCCCAAGGAGAGGAGTGGAGAAGTCTAAATATGGAGAAAAGCGCTATAATCTCCTTCTAGAAAAGGAAGAAGGAAGAGAGGACAGGGATGTATCCAAGAGAAGGGTACCCAGAGCTGAAATCAAGTTGCCAGCTCTAACTATTCCCCAAGTGTCTCATTAATGCCAGGTTAAGTACGTATGTGGCTGTGCCGACTGCTTTTTCTTTTCACTTTCACTCTGTCTTAAAATGCCGGAAATAATGTGCCTCTGTTGTTTTAATCATGCAGGGGGAACGTTTTGATACAGGAATATTCAGTTGTTCAGACCCTGATTCCAAGGGTACTAATAATAAACAGTCGTCTTTTTTTAGATTTACTGTGATGCTGCACTAAGGTTTTATATATATATATATTTCAGCATAGTTGGTGTTTGATTGTGTGGCTCTTTGGTCCCTCCTTCAGAGGACACTCAGATTTCTGCAGCACCATCTGTTTCCAGAGGGGCTGTCAAACATTGTGACTGATCATTTGGCATAAACAATGTTATTGCCAGCCTTTCATTAGTTATTGAAGCCTTTCAATCGTCGCCGTATTTACAGTGTAGATGTAATATTGAGACAGGAGGTATTGCTGCGGTCTTTGTTTAAGGCAATCATAAAACACTCCCTGTGGTACAATGTGCTTTGAGCTTCCATTTGAACACCATGAAACTGTATAACTGAACACAATACTTCATTATACATTTGCTGTTCTATGTTGAACTGCATAAATGCACAAACTCAACCATCCCTTATATAGGTCAATTACAAAGACGCATGCAACCACAACACTTCATGTTTGCAGGGCTTGAAGGTAAAATGGGTTACTGTAGGTCGGAGACTTCGACCCAGATGGCTTGTGTGTGCAATGTTCAGACACCTACTGCCTTGGTCATGTGAGACAAGGTCTGGGAGGTGTTTGTGAGCAAAGGTGTGTGGTTTACACCTCTGAGCTCTGAGCAAGTGGTAAGGCCACAGAGGAGGAGAGAAAATGTGGTCTCTATCAACATATAGTAAATAAAGCTCAGTTCAGTTGAGAGACATCCAGTATGCAACCATGCAGTCAACAAACTAAATGGGGGGAATTCACTGTCATATGAAAGCACCTGTCATAACCTCTCAATCTTCCTCAGAGCCCCACACTTTACAACGGTGTCATATAACAATCTCAGATGTGAAGAAACTATTTTATTCATGTGTTTTGGTGAACTCACCCTGCCGTCTTTGACATCTGTAGCAGGCTTTGTAACCCTGGCCTCCTTCTCCACTCCCAGCTCAGTCACCGGGGGAGCCGAGAGCTGCTGCGTCTGGGCGTGCATCTGCTCTCTCTTGTCCAGCTGGATCCCCTCCGCCAGCACCTCTCCCCCAACAGCGGACTGTCCACGGGTCTTATCTGTATTCTCCTTAGCCTCATCATCAGCTGGATTGGCAGAAGTGTCAGAAACAGGCTCCATGTTGTGCTGGAAGATGGCTGGGGTTGTGGGCTGGAGTCCAGGAGCTCCACTGCCTGGGTCAGCAGCAAGAGAAGGCCCTGGCTGCTGGAGGCCATGCATGGAGGAGGACACCGGGGTCGGAGGGGGAGAGTCAGAGCCTGAGCATCTCAGTGGCTGAGCCTGGTGCAGGGCCGGGGAGCTAAGGGTGGCCAGGGCACAGCCGGAAGTGTAGGGCCTGGGCTCCTGCTGTGCCTTGTCCAGCTGCACAGGTGGCTGGGGGGGGATGCAGTGGAGACAGCACATCTGGGGCTGACAGTAGGACTGGAAGACACAGCCCTGCTCCCGCCCTCTGTGGCACAGAGATGGCAGGGACAAGCAGGTGATAGGCTGAGGCCTCAGGATGCTGGGGCAGGCCACACCCTCAGAGTATGATCGGCTCCCACCCTCTGCAGTAAGCTGACCTAGAAGAGAAGAGATCGCTGTAGTTGTGGATGAAGAACATTTGTCTGGTGAGACAGCAAAATGCAACTCGTTCGAAATATACATGCAATTGTGATTCCCTTCAGTCTGCAGCCAAGTCATTAAAGCCTTAAGTTACCAAGGGTTGAGATCTGCTTGGTCCAGTAGCTGGCATCCCAGTTGAACTTGATCTTGACAGGCAGCCACGAGTCAGACTGGAGCAGGGGTTCAAGTAGGCGCTGCATTTGGAGGGAAATCTAAGGAGAAGTGGGCAAATAAAACACAAATAGGTTTGATCCATATTTTACAACAACTCTGAAAAAGTAGGGACAGTATTCAATTCACCCTGTCCTATATTAAAAACATTATTAATACATTGTTTGATGTTTTACTAATTTAATTTATTTTTTAAATAATACACTCATTTCAAATCTGATGACTGCAACAACTCCAAAAGAGTTGGGACAGTCGACTGTTTACCAGTGTATAACATCACCTTTTCTTTTAATGACACTTTTGGGCACTGAAGACCAGTTTAAGTTTAGCAAGCGGCACTTGGGCCTGATGCTGATAATAGCTTGGATGGTCCTTTTCCTCTGTGGCCCTCAACGGCTGTTTTATCCAAAAGCTATTTAAAATGTTAACCACGTTGCACCACAAAACACAATTCCACTGGGTTACTTTTCATCTCAGATGAGACCGAGCCCAGAGAAATCGGTGGGGCTTCTGGACAGTGTTGATGTGTGGCTTCTGCTTTGCATAGTAAAGCCTTAACTTGCATCTGTGGATGCAGCTGCGAATGGTGTTGACTGACAAAGATTTACCAAATAATTCCCGAGCCCAAGTCAGGATATCCATTACAAACTCATGATGGTTTTTAAAACAGTGAGGTCTGAGGGATCGCATTCAAAAGTGGTTTTCGGCTTTGCCATTGTTTTACGCACCGAGATCTGACCAGAGTTTTTAAAACATTTTTAATTATATTGTGCACTATTGAAGCTAAAATGCCCAAAATCCTCTCGATTTATCTTTGGGGAATGTCGTTCTCAAAGTGTTGGACTATTTGCTGACGCATCTGTTGCTGTTTATTTTTCCTACTTCTAACACATCAGCTTTGAGGACAAAATTAAGAAGCAGGAAAAATGGTCAAACGGAAGGTTTTGAGTGACTTTGAAAAAAATTGTGATGGCTAGACGACTGGGACAGAGCATCTCCAAAACTGCAGCTTTGCTGTGCAAACCTTATCGATGTCAGGCTTAAATTAACCGCTTCCGTAGTTCCGCCCACTTCCGGGAAGGCCACGTCCATTCCGAGCACAAAAACTGATACTCAGAGAATACACAATATTAGGCAGGCGGTCATAATGTTATGGCTGATCCGTGTATACTATGATTACACGATTGCCTCACCAGTTTAACATTACCTTCTTATTTCAACTTGCCATATTGCTATTAATCCAAAATTGCACCTGTCCCAACTTTTTTTGGAATGTGTTGCACGCGTCAATTTTTAAATAAATGTTTACCTAAAAAAACTATGCAGTTGACTAGGTAAAACATCAAATACCTTGTTTTTATACAATGTTTGTTTAAAGTCAAAATACATTTACAAATCACTCCTCTCTGAGTTGTAGATAAACAATTAAATATGTTTGGTTTATCTTTCTTTCTGCGAAAGAATGGCCTTTTGTTTGACCTTAATGCCCTCTGCCACTCTGCCCCTACCAGCTCCCTGCTGAACAGAATTGGGTTCCTGCAGTGATGTGACGTTGCCCAGCTGATGAAGTTTTGCACTTGGTCCAGCTGGCTGCACATCTCTATCGCCCCCTGCAGCTGATCCTCCAGGCGCTGCTGGAAGTCCTCCGAGATTTTCTACACACACACACACACAAACACACACAGAGAACACACAGTAAACATACAGTACACAAAGGCAGACAGAAACATGCTTTTGTATAATTGCTGGCACACAGAACAAGAGATGGATAGAAAGTGGCTAATCATTGGCTCAAATGTAATTCCTAACATCCCAGTTCTGAGCAGTTTTGGCATATCATTATTAATAACATCATTATTGCCTCTCAATTCTGAGCGGTCAGGGCTGATTAGCCCATGTTGGAAGCACACATGATTGGAAACATATACATTCAGCTGGACACTGGAGAATGAACACCCATGGAAAAACTGAGGCTTAGAGGGAGAGAAAGAGAAGATGGAGTCAAAGTCATTACCTCTACTTGTTCTATTAATAGGTTGGCCCTTTTGTTCAGCTCATTCATCATAATCATCTTTGCCATTTTAATCTGGTTCTCAGCTTTCCTCTGAGTGATCTTCACACCATGTAGCCTGAGTGGAGCCAAAAGACATTCTGATTACTGACACACAATCCCAAACTGTGGGGACATTGTGACGTTTAAAGGAACACTCCAGAACACTAAACATCCCAAAATCATTTTACCGGTTTTATGTTTCTGACATGACAGTCACTAAAAACACTTTCTCAATACATTCTGCATTTCCCAACAGGGCCACCGTACTGCAAGTCTCCAAATTTCACTACAAATATTTTTTTACGTCATTGTAGTGATTCTTCTAAACTAGTGCTAGATTAAGGGGAGGCTTTTGGTTGACTTCCTGATCTTTCTTTGTCCCACGCCTGAATCGAGTTGATTGGAGAATAAAACATCTTAGTGTGGTCGAAGATTTCTACGTCAATGATTTCAAAACGTGTTGAAGAAAGAAAGCAAAGGCAGGAACTTTATCGGGTGAATCAAGCTGCTGCTATGGTTATTGGTCAACAGTGAAGTTATTTTTGAGCCTATAGTATGAACTCGCATTGGTGGTGTTTGTGGAAACTACACAGCAATGGCATCAGAGACAGAAACTGTGACCCACCACCTACATCTAGGCATTTGGCTGTGATGCTTACTTGTCAGTAAAATGTGTTTTTTAGTTCTCTAAATACACTTTTTTCAATAAATGCCATCTTGGCTATGTAGAATTCCATTTTAGCTGAATAACAAATTGTTTGTGTTTTTTAAATATGAAAAAAATGAAATTTTCCAAGCCTAGAAGTATCAGAAGCTACACCAGAAGTTTCCTTTCACCATCAATTTCACCACGCTGTGAAGGTTAAGAGAATAATTTATTTTTTCTTCCCTCCCAATTTTTACTTGTCCTGCTTTGTCGACAGTTCCTTAATTCTTTGGACAAATGCGGGATGGTGAGGGGCGCGCACATGGTTCAACCAACCACATGTCGCTGAGTTGGCCGATTGTTTTTGCACTGCTCATCCAACACTGAAGCATTTCATCAGATCATGTACAGGATGATTACACTCACCAACTATTCTTCCATGATTTAATTTACAGGCACCCAATTTGCACACAAGTAGTCGATGGAGAGCAACGTGGCAAGGTAGATGATTTAAATTATCTATCCCAAATCCCGGGGCAGCACTACAGTATGTCAATTTGCGCTTCGTCATGCTGGTGTTCCAGAGAAAGCTGGAGAACCCATAGGCTTTAACCACTGACTATCATGATGTAGACTTTCCTGCAATATAGCGCCTTAACCCACTAAGCCGCGCAATGCACCCCAAGAGATGAACATCAAAGAAAACAGCTGTGAGTTCAAAAAAGATGGCTAAAGAATCTAACAAGTTGTACCTATTCAAATTTAAAACATTTGTCTTATGGAAGTATTGGTAAACTACAGATCACAATTAACTTCTCTTCCTACACTATACAAACTATTTAAATGGTGTCTGTGCCTATTACACAGCCTTAGAAATAGCTATTAAACAATAGAATGTGTAGCCTATAAAGTTTCACTAGTAGCCTATTCTACCTGGCAAAACCTTGACGGGGAATATCTCAGAATTTCAGTTACAATTGTGTCAAAAGTTAATGCATAACACCATTTGCCAGTCCCATTCTTCCCCCAATTAGAGTGACTGATATGCCATTTGAAAGCTTTGAATTCGTAGTTTCATAAAATTGTAAAATACAAAAAATAATTTTGCTTTTGTGGATGATAAGCCAAGATATAGCTAATGGATCACAAATGTTTGTGGTAAAGACTGGGACAGGGCAACATTTTTGCTTTCAATCATTTTTGTCCAAGAAGTTGATTACATCTGTTGCTGATGCTCACATGGACCAAGGTGCTTTGGATATGTTCTATTAATTATCCTGAAAATCAACTGGAAAAACCAGTCCAGACAGTGTATCACTAGCACAGGTAAGGATCTGGATAGCATTATCTACAGTACATTGGAATTGTTGGTGTAAATAATTGGATGAACAAATAAAAAAAGAATGGCTTTAAGAATGTTGTTCAGTCTGTACCATTTTGAGCTAGGTAGGTTGTTTAGCTCTTGGTCAATTTGGTATGAAATGGTGACTTGAAAGCCGCATTAGAGTAGACGATGACTGGCTAGCTATCTAAGTAGCTCAACATTGTGCATTGTCTGAGGCTTTGATGCAGTCAGTTGACCCAGTTGTAGCCAATTAGCACACATTAGTGTCTGTGTTCTTTATAAACTTAGATAAACGCAACGTAAAATAAGAAATAATGACTCACAGAATATTGCTATGTCTGTACCACTTTGAGCTAGGTAGGTGGTATTACTTTTGATTGACTTTGTGAAGATTTCTGACAGATGTTACCAACACTGATATGGTAAAAACGCTAACGCTACATTGACCATCACTGGAAGTCACTCTAGCTGATACCAGACATTGTCATGGGTGGAATGCAGGCACTTGGCTTGGTGTAGCATCGGTTGTAGCCGATTAGCACATATTAGCATGTATGTGTTTGTGTATAGACTTGGAGAAATGTGATGTAAAATGTAAAATAATGGCTCACAGAATATTGCTCAGTCTGTACCATTATAAGCTAATTATTTTGTATAGCCCTCGATTGACTTGGTGAGAATTATTTAAGATTTTACCGTAAGTGTAATCGGTAAAATGGAAAGTAGGCTTTACACTCTGGAAGCTACATGTTCGGGGGGGGCATTAAGTTCACTTTGTATTCTGGACCTTGTGGTATTTAAAGTGCAAATTGAAACAGAAGCGGCCGAAATGTTATATTGCCTGTTCTTGGGTGCATTGGCAGAAAAAGCATTTTATATGACATAAAGCATCCATAGTAACGTTTTTAAATAATATATATAAAAATTTAATTTAATCTGGAGTATTCCTTTAAGTACTTGGACGCTTTGTGAAAGTTAGAGGTAATTTGGTCAAAGTGGGAGAGTCTGTCATATTTGGTGTTTGAGGTAACATACACAGAACATGACATTAACATTGCTGGTATATCATTGCGAAGTTCCTGAATTATGCCAGTTGTAGGCTTTCCAGTTAACTTAAATATTCTTAATCATTTCACACAGCACTCTTTAATATATTGTATAACTGAGACTTACTGTACCTGTCCTCAATTTGTTTGGCTGTGCTCTCCACTGTAGACCTCCTCTCCTCCACCTGAGCCATCAGACTCTCAAACAGCCACTGCTGGTCTTGTAGGGCTTTGCCAATGTGCACCAACCTGAAGAAATAGCACCTTGGTGATTCTATGCAGCAAAGAATTCAGAATGCTCTGGACAATTACACATTTAAAGTGCCTGGTTTGAAGTAAAATATGGCATTCATTAATTGCTGTACTAAAATAAATGTAAATAATTATTTTGAAATTGCTAGTGTTCTTGTATTTTTAATACTTGTCAGGAAACTAGAAGTGAGATGCAGTGCTTAATTTGAAGGGGATCCTGCGGGAACAGGATCCGGGACCTCTCAGAATCAGGGCTCTCAAGTTTTGAAGACAGGCAAGAGTGACATCCCCCCGTTAGGGGGTCAAAGGGGGGGCAGGTTAGATGGGTCGCGGGAATGGGGGTGTTTTATTAATAATAATTATTAGTGTTTTGGTTGTTCCATCCATCCATTTTTGGCCGCTTATCCGGGATCAGGTCGCGGGGGCAGCAGTTCCAGCAGGGGACCCAAAACGTCCTTTTCCCGAG
>JACXGM010032329.1:0-12732 GCA_016801145.1 Umbra pygmaea | reverse complement strand
GCAGGGTGAACTGTGTACATCTACAGGAGCCACCTACGACCAGCAGGGTGAACTGTGTACATCTACAGGAGCCACCCACAACCTGCAGGGTGAACTGTGTACGTCTACATGAGCCACCCACGACCAGCAGGGTGTACTGTGTACATTTACAGGAGCCACCCACAACCAGCAGGGTGAACTGTGTACATTTACAGGAGCCAACCAATGACCAGCAGGGTGAACTGTGTACATCTACAGGAGCCACCGACGACCAGCAGGGTGAACTGTGTACATCTACAGGAGCCACCCACGACCAGCAGGGTGAACTGTGTACATCTACAGGAGCCACCCACGACCAGCAGGGTGAACTGTGTACATCTACAGGAACCACCCAGGACCAGCAGGGTGAACTGTGTACATCTACAAGAGCCACTTACGACCGGAGGCAGTGATTTGTATGGCCCTGTTTAAGACAAACATGTTGTTTGTTTCTAGCCATCTCTCACACAGGCCTGGGCTGCTAGCTGGTCAGGACCTGCTGTAGAATGCAGAATTCCAAACAGAAACTATCTGTGGTCAAGGGGCTATTAAATAAAGAGTATGTAGTAATTCTATTGAGTTTCACTTGAAGTTGAGAGATGATTTCCTGGATGTCGTCCAAAGTGCTCTCCAAATTACATGAGAGACGTTGTCCTACGTACCAAACATAATCTCTTGAAAGTACATTATAATTATTTCATAACATCTGTGGGGGCCAAGTGTTTTATTTTAGAAGCTGTGGAAATGTTATTTTGAATATTCTACATACAAAGGCAATGTTAGTGTAATTAAGTTCTTACGTCAACATGTTACTGTGATTATGTTTGTACTGTGATCAAGTTTACTGTGATCAAGTTACTGTGATCATGTTCTTACTGTGATCATGTTATTTCTGTGATAATGTTCTGTCTTCATGTTCTTTCTGTGATCATGTTTCTACTGTGATCATGTTCATTCCGTGAACATTCATTATGTGATTATGCTCTTTTTTTTATAGAATTTTTAATAATTTTATTCAAGTAATTTACGAATTGATACATACACTCACAGACACCTAACACAATTCAATTTAACACACTTTGACAAGACACAAAACATAACACCCAAAATATATATTATTATTATTATGACTTTATATTTGCTCATACCCTTCAATTTTACATATTTCCTAATGCTTTCTTAACATTCCTCCAAATTACCTGGAATTGTTTAACCTTCCTCTCCATTGCTCGTGTTTCCTCTATATTTAAATAGTACAACATGAGGTTCTTCCACTCTATCAAGTTAGGTAGATAATTAGTGTTCCAATATTTTTTTACGATAATAGATAAAAAGATAATTCTCCATCCCATTGGGAGTCTCACCCCCAAAATATGCCCTTGTCATAGCCAGGATGAGACCTGAGCTGTGGGTAGGTTGGCTCCACCTGGTGGCCAGGCTTGAACAATATTTCAATATTCCACTTTAATATTCTGTCCTTGTGTTATCCACTCAGCTCTGCCTGTGGCACTACTCCTGTTTTTTCACCAGATAAGACAGCTACAACAAGTACTCTTGCTTTCTGCCTACAAAAACTATACCTTTGTATCAGCCATATCTTGAAAAATGCTGATTGATGGATTAAATAATATGCAACAATATACATAGGGCTTGTGATCACCTTTCAGTTTCTATCATAATGTTTCAATTATTTTACTTTCCCAAAAATGGATTGAGTCTTTTTTATTTGGCACTTAAGACATGTATCTGCCATTGAACTATTACATTTATGAATTTTGTCTCTTGTAATATAAGTTATATACATTATCTTATATGGAATTAATCTTAGATTTTCATTTACTGTAATTTCCTTGGTTACATTCCAGCACTCCAGATCTTGAACAAATATTAGTCCTTTTAAGGTATTGATTTCAATAATTAATTCATTTTTCTAAGAGATTTATAGTTGGATAGGACTCCTGCAAGATTTTCTATATTTTACATATGATTTTTACCTTACTTACTTGGTTACTTTGATGAAACTCTTTACTTGCATTTGAAAGACAGTCCACATTTTCATACTAATTCTGAAAAATAAACAATTTGTTGTCCCACCACACAACCTCATTTCACTACTGACATATTACTGTGTCCTTCAGATATTTGATAGATCAAAATGAAATTGCTCATCCAAACACCCAATTATTCATAAATGAAAATCATGGATATTGTCAGGGGTGCCTAAACTTTTGCATACGACTGTATGTATATTTCTGTTTATAGTGTTCACTTCATGTATTGCCAGTGCGTATGTACTGTTGTTTTGGTGTATGTATTATGGAGTTTGGGCCCCACCCCCCTGGACACCAGGAGGTTTGGATAGGTCGCATTATAGTTAGTCAAAGGCTTGTTTGATCTGATTACTAATTACATGCAGCCGTTATATAAGCCCTGGTGTCCAAGGATTGGCTCAGTTTATTGATTTTTGATTCATTGGTACATGTTGGTCATTGTTATTTGATTCATTGGTACATGTTGGTCATTGTTATTTGATTCATTGGTACATGTTGGTCATTGTTATTTGATTCATCGGTACATGTTGGTCATTGTTATTTGATTCATCGGTACATGTTGGTCATTGTTATTTGATTCATTGGTGCATGTTGGTTTTCCTATCCTGAAGGGAGGTTGCGAGTAATTATAAGTAAAATTCTGTACAGACAGCTGATATTAATTGTATTTGTATGTATAGTTGATTGGCCACCAAACTCAATTTCCCACCAACCCCACTGCCCACCCACATTTCCTACCCAACTGACATCTCCACTCCCCCACCCCATCCACAATTTCCCATCCCAATCCAACAATTAACCACCCCAATCCAACAATTAACCACCCCAGTTTAACAATTACCCACCGCAATCTAACAATTTACCACCCCAATCTAACAATTAATCACCCCAATCTAACAATTACCCACCCCAATCTAACAATTAATCACCCCAATCTAACAATTAACCACCCCAATCTAACAATTAACCACCCCAATCTAACAATTAACCATCCCAATCTAACAGTTTCACACCCCAATGTTAGCTAGTTCATCTTCTAGGGACTGCACCATTGATTCCAAAACATAGTGTGATTATGTTCTTTTTGTGATTATGTGCATTAGGTGATTATGTTCTTATTGTGATTAAGTTCTTACTGTGATCAGGTTCATTATGTGATTATGATCTTATTGTGATAATGTTCTTATTGTGATAATGTTCTTATTATGATTAAGTTCTTACTGTGATCAGGTTCATTATGTGATTATGATCTTATTGTGATAATGTTCTTATTGTGATCATGTTCTTATTGTGATTATGTTCTTATTGTGATTATGTTCTTATTGTGATTATGTTCTTACTGTGATTATGTTCTTATTGTGATTATGTTTTTACTATGACTAAGTTTTTATTGTGATTATGTTCTTACTGTGATCAAGTTCTTATTGTGATAATGTTCTTATTGTGATTATGTTCTTACTGTGATTATGTACTTATTGTGATTATGTTTTTACTATGATTATGTTTTTATTGTGATTATGTTCTTACTGTAATTATGTACTTATTGTGATTATGTTTTTACTATGATTATGTTTTTATTGTGATTATGTTCTTACTGTGATCAAGTTCTTATTGTGATAATGTCCTTTTTGTGAATATGTTCTTATTGTGATCATGTTCATTATGTGATCATGTTCTCATTGTGATTATGTTCTTATTGTGATTAAGTTCTTACTGTGATCAGGTTCATTATGTGATTATGTTCTTTTTGTGATTATGTTCTTACTGTGATTATGTACTTATTGTGATTATGTTTTTACTATAATTATGTTTTTATTGTGATTATGTTCTTACTGTGATCAAGCTCTTAATGTGATAATGTTCTTTTTGTGATTATGTTCTTACTGTGATCATGTTCATTATGTGATCATGTTCTTATTGTGATTATGTTCTTATTGTGATTATGTTCTTATTGTGATTATGTTCTTATTGTGATTATGTTCTTACTGTGATTATGTTCCTTTTGTGATTATGTTCTTACTGTGATTATGTACTTATTGTGATTATGTTTTTACTATAATTATGTTTTTATTGTGATTATGTTCTTACTGTGATCAAGTTCTTATTGTGATAATGTCCTTTTTGTGAAAATGTTCTTATTGTGATCATGTTCATTATGAGAGCATGTTCTTATTGTGATTATGTTCTTATTGTGATTATGTTCTTATTGTGATTATGTTCTTACTGTGATTATGTTCTTATTATATTATGTTTTTACTATGATTATGTTTTTATTGTGATTATGTTCTTACTGTGATCAAGATCTTATTGTGATAATGTTCTTATTGTGATTATGTTCTTACTGTGATTATGTTCTTAATGTGATTACGTTTTTACTATGGTTATGTTTTTATTGTGATTATGTTCATACTGTGATCAAGCTCTTATTGTGATAATGTTCTTGTTGTGAATATGTTCTTATTGTGATCATGTTCATTATGTGATTATGTTCTTATTGTGATTATGTTCCTATTGTGATTATGTTCTTACTATGATTATGTTCTTACTGTGATTATGTTCTTATTATGATTATGTTTTTACTATGATTATGTTTTTATTGTGATTATGTTCTTACTGTGATTATGTTCTTATTGTGATTATGTTTTTACTATGATTATGTTTTTATTGTGATTATGTTCTTACTGTGATCAAGTTCTTATTGTGATAATGTCCTTTTTGTGAATATGTTCTTATTGTGATTATGTTCTTACTGTGATTATGTTCTTATTGTGATTATGTTTTTACTATGATTATGTTTTTATTGTGATTATGTTCTTACTGTGATTATTTTCTTATTGTGATTATGTTTTTACTATCATTATGTTTTTATTGTGATTATGTTCTTACTGTGATCAAGCTCTTATTGTGATAATGTTCTTAGTGTGATTATGTTCTTACTGTGATTATGTACTTATTGTGATTATGTTTTTGCTATGATTATGTTTTTATTGTGATTATGTTCTTACTGTGATCAAGTTCTTATTGTGATAATGTTCTTTTTGTGAATATGTTCTTATTGTGATCATGTTCATTATGAGATCATGTTCTTATTGTGATTATGTTCTTATTGTGATTATGTTCTTACTGTGATTATGTTCTTATCGTGATTATGTTTTTACTATGATTATGTTTTTATTGTTATTATGTTCTTACTGTGATCAAGTTCTTATTGTGATAATGTTCTTATTGTGATTATGTTCTTACTGTGATTATGTACTTATTGTGATTACGTTTTTACTATGATTATGTTTTTATTGTGATTATGTTCTTACTGTGATCAAGTTCTTATTGTGATAATGTTCTTATTGTGAATATGTTCTTATTGTGATCATGTTCATTATGTGATCATGTTGTTATTGTGATTATGTTCTTATTGTGATTATGTTCTTACTATGATTATGTTCTTAATGTGATTATGTTCTTATTATGATTATGTTTTTACTATGATTATGTTTTTATTGTGATTATGTTCTTACTGTGATTATGTACTTATTGTGATTATGTTTTTACTATGATTATGTTTTTATTGTGATTATGTTCTTACTGTGATCAAGTTCTTATTGTGATAATGTCCTTTTTGTGAATATGTTCTTATTGTGATCATGTTCATTATGTGATCATGTTCTTATTGTGATTATGTACTTATTGTGATTATGTTCTTATTGTGAATATGTTCTTACTGTGATTATGTTCTTATTGTTATTATGTTTTACTATGATTGTGTTTTTATTGTGATTATGTTCTTACTGTGATCAAGTTCTTATTGTGATAATGTTCTTATTGTGATTATGTTCTTACTGTGATTATGTACTTATTAAGATTATGTTTTTACTATGATTATGTTTTTATTGTGATTATGTTCTTACTGTGATCAAGTTCTTATTGTGATAATGTTCTTATTGTGAATATGTTCTTATTGTGATCATGTTCATTATGTGATCATGTTCTTATTGTGATTATGTTCTTACTGTGATCATGTTCATTATGTGATCATGTTCTTATAGTGATTTTGTTCTTATTGTGATTATGTTCTTATTGTGATTATGTTCTTACTGTGATTATGTTTTTACTGTGATTATGTTCTTATTGTTATTATGTTTTTACTATGATTATGTTTTTATTGTGATTATGTTCTTACTGTGATCAAGTTCTTATTGTGATAATGTTCTTATTGTGATTATGTTCTTATTGTGATTATGTTCTTATTGTGATTACGTTCTTATTGTGATTATGTTCTTATTGTGATCTTGTTCTTACTGTGATCATGTTCTTACTGTGATCATGTTCTTACTGTGATCATGTTCTTACTGTGATCATGTACTCCTGCATCAGTTGCAGGCCCGGGTTGCTGTCTGCTCCATCACTGTGGTGTGAGTCCTGCAGTGACAATGACGAGCTCTCACTGTGGGTCTCACTATAGTACAGCTCAAAGGCATCTTGGGAACCGTCACTTCACACACACACACACGCACGCACGCACACAAACACACACACACACACACACACACACACAACACACACACACACAGTATTGTTGAAAGGCCTGACAGGTAGATGAATGTGAAAACCCAGCAGCTGAAGTCCTATATGCAAATCATTTGTTTGTTTCTTTCTCTGCTTGTGTGTGTCTGTGTTCGCGTCTGTGTGCGCGTCTGTGTTTGTGTTTATGCGTTAGGGTGCATCTGTTTGAGTGCAACTTACTATGAGCTGCAGCAGCTGAAGTCGTTGTCGTAACTGTAGGTCATGTCAGTGAGACAGCTGTCACCTGGAAGGAGAAAATATCATGGAGAACCAACATGGCTGCCAATGAAAGAACCCAGTTGTCAACATTGGTTTACATGAGAACCTGCCTGTATCATTTTCCTGGCAGGGCAGGGGCTCTCACTCTGGTTCGAAAATGTGCCATATTTAGTGTTTGCACGTTTCTGTTAGTCTCACTATCTTTCTCTCTGAACCACCTTTTTCTGATTAAATTGATAATTGATATCTGATTTAGCATGCTCTGTGCGGTTTCAGTTGGATAATGAGCGGGTGGTGTGTATTATGGGTGTCATGGTTGCACCTTCAGGGGAGCTGATGTAGGCACTTGTTCTCCCTGTGGGTGTTCATTTTCAGGTACTGCGTTATCCCTTTTACCTTTAGTGTCAGGTATTCGTTTTCCCACTCCTTCAGTTAGAGATGGGACACACAACCCCGACGGCTCAAGGCTTGTATCGAGATTTCAACCAAGCGAAAGGGCCAAGGCTTTTGTGTAACAGTACGACGTGAGTGATGATATTTGAGGCTTCGGACACCGTAAGGCTTCCCAAATCTTTTCAATTAGCTCTTTTGTCTGTTCACTTAAATGACGACTCATTTATTTATGACGTAGAACCATTATTATCACCACTATGTACGTTTTGGAAATAAAAAAATTATTGGATTTTTTTTACCAGAAGAATTGTTAACCTTGGAATAGGTATCGATTGGTTGCAACATAAATTAACCAATTTCTGTCTATTCGGTCTAACCCAAGCTATCCAATCAAATAACACATTTGGGGACAAAGTCTATCAGTATCTGACAACGCATATTTATAACATATTATTGTTGACATCTTTTTTTAAGCCCACTACATTGATGTGTCGAGCCATGTCAAAAGAATTTCTCTGCATAGGATGATGTGATGTTATTCAATGCATATGATAAATAAACAACTTTGACTTTGACTATTTAATTATGACCAGCAGGTGGCTCTTGTGAGTTCAAGGCCTCGAGAAATCAAATAGTTTTTCAGCAAAATTTGAGGAAAACCTGAAATGCTTCAAAAGACCATGATTTCCCATCACTACTTTTAGTCACCTGACTGTTCATGTCTTTTGCCTGCCAATAGTTCTCAATCAATTAGTCTCCAGCTGCAACCACTATTCCCATTAGTCTGTGTACATAAGTCTTGTGTTAGTGTTTGGTAACTGTTGGACATTTTTGTATGTAGTTCTGTTTATTGTGTAGATTTATATTTTGTAATGAGTTTTGACCCATCAAGGTTTTTTGTTTTGGTTATTTATAAATGAATTTGTCCATGTGTTGTAATCATTAGCATGCTATTTATAAATTAATGTGTCCATGTGTTGTAATCATTAGCATGTTATTTATAAATGAATGTGTCCATGTGTTGTAATCATTAGCATGCTATTTTTAAATGAATGTATCCATGTCTTGTAATCATAAGCATGTGTATTTATAAATTAATGTGTCCTTGTGTTGTAATAATTATTATGTTATTTATAAATGAATGTATCCATGTGTTGTAATCATTAGCATATGTATTTATAAATTAATGTGTCCTTATGTTGTAATCATTATTATGTTATTTATAAATGAATGAGTCCATGTGTTGTAATCATTAGCATGTTATTTATAAATTAATGTGTCCATGTGTTGTAATCATTAGCATGCTATTTATAAATGAATGTGTCCATGTGTTGTAATCATTAGCATGTTATTTATAAATGAATGTGTTGTAATCATAGCACATGTGTAACGAGTGTTATTTTTGACAATATTGTAGAGTATTGTCTAACACATTCTGTCGGCTGATTGGAGGTCCTGTCTGTCACTTACTCCTCTGCAGCCAATAGCGGTCAGGCATGTTGTAGTGGAATCCGGCCCTGTCCACACACTCAATGGTCTGGTGACCATAGATGATCTGGAACATCTGACATATCAGGGCACAGTACTCCTCGGCAGCATCCTGTGCATGTGCGCACACACACATACACACACACACACACATGCGCACGGGCGGACACACGCACGCACACGCACGCACGCGCACGCACGCACACGCACGCACAAACGCGCGCGCGCACACACACACACACACACACACACACACAGCATATTCAGAAGCCTGAGGGCAGGAGGTTAGAACCACATGTAGGATTGCATTTCACTACAGAGGATTAGATACATCAGAACAGAGTGCATCTGTCTGTGTCTGTCTGTCTGTGTCTGTCTGTCTGAACACTGAATGTTTGTATCTCCATATGGTTGTCAGAAAGTTTCTGTCTGTTGGCGTACTGTGACTACTGAATACTGTATACTGTATCTGCCTTTCTTTCTTTCTTTCTTTCTTTCTTTCTTTCTTTCTTTCTTTCTTTCTTTCTTTCTTTCTTTCTTTCTTTCTTTCTTTCTTTTTGTCTGTCTGTCTGTCTGTCTGTCTGAGTATTTGTTAGTTGTTTTTAACATTTAACCAGTCAAGTGACTAAGAATCAATTATTTTTTGCAACAAAAATTTGGGAGCAATTAAGGATAAGTGCCTTGCTCAGGGGCATAATTACATATCTTTCAGTGTTTGGGGATTAGAACCAGCAACCTTTCAGAGACCAGTCTTAAGCCCTAACCAATAGGCCACTGTGCTACCCCAATGACTGTTTCTCTGACTTTGTCTTTTTTTTTTCTGTTTGTTTGTACGGGGTACCTGTCTGTGTCTTAATACTGTCTGTGTACATGTCTCACTGTATTTGTGTGTGTTTATAATTGTATGTTTTTTAACTGTTTGCCTTCTGTTCATCTGTGAAACTGTCTTTATTTCTGTCTTTCTTCATGCTTGTCAGTATCACAGGCAGGCTAACATCAAACGCTTTTTCAAACCTCCAGACGACACTGCGAAGAATAAAAATAAATCTTCTTTGAGGAAGGATTACTACAGTGATGGACAGTCATTCAATGGGTTAACTCCCAAGTGGTGTTATGTTCTCTACCTAGTGCACCACCTTTGACAAGTAGACCCACTAGACAAGGACGCTATTTTGACCCAACAAAGTGACAAGAAACTTAAAGGGAACTATTTGGACACACATTGATGCAATGTTGAGATATTAATACATGAAAAAATGACCCAATAAAAGGCAGCCTTATGGAATGCTTAAAGAGACAGTACCCCGCACTAACGTGCACACACCCTGTTCTCCACAGCTAGTATGACCAGGTTGCAGTAGGCATCAGGACATGGAGTCGGCTCCAGGGGGTTGTGATTTCGCCTCTCCCAGCTACCGTAGCTCCTCCCCCTCTCCCAGCTCCCAGCGCATGCATGCCTGCGTTCCCAGCTGCCTTCCTTTGTGTGCTTCCTCTCCCAGCTGCCTCCAGGCTTTCCCGCCCCGTGCCTTTTCTCCCAGCTACCTGTACAGGTGTGCACAGAAACACGCGTTCAAGGAAAGGATCAGGATTCAGGGTTTCTAGGCAGAAATGTATGTTGATGTAAATGCTGTGATTTAGACATCTAAAGATTCTTATTTTAAACCTTGTTGTTTACAGGGATGATTACGCATGTGCATGAAAATACAAGGTCTCTGATAATAAGGACTTAAAGCTGCATTGTGTAAGAACTGCTCCCATCTAGTGGTGAAATTGTATATGACAAGCAACTGAAGCCCCTCGCATTATTATACCAGTCATAGATATCCATTATAAAGGCTAGATGTCTCGTCAGCGCTGCTAGCCAATGGAGGTCGACGTCTGCACCTGGCGGCCATCTTGCCACAGACAGCTCGCTTACTCATACCATTGTGTGTTAATGGTGCATGTACTTTGAAATACCCATAACATGCTCAATTTTCTACCGATTTTCAAACGGTTTGGTTTGTTAAAAATGTCAGAGATGTATTTATGACACTGCATACTTTTTGAAAAAATTGCATATTATATATAAAGCATCCAGAATAATAGCCACGTTAATAACATTTTTAAGAAACTAAACCGTTTGTAAATCCGTCAAGATTTCAGCGAGATTAGAGTATTTGCGATCACTCACCTTACATTAGGTACCATAGAGCCCACCAAGCTTGCCTGTGACAAGATGGCCGCCGGTGATGACGTTAGAGACTCACTCATAAGTCATCTAGCCTTTATAATGGATATCTATGATACCAGCGACGTAAACCTGGATATTCGTTTTTTCTTTCAAAACAATAGCGTTCATTTTGATTCATTGCAATAATCATTGTTAATTCACTACACAGCCCGTGAATTGTAACTAAATGCAATTGTATTGTGTGTAAAGAAACAATAAGAGCATGTGATAGCAAAAATAAAAAAATAAAAGTAACAAATGTGTTTTACACACAATTTGATTGAATAAATTGTCATTGTCTCATGTGAAAACACGATTAAATTTGAAAAACATTCACTAGAGTCTGTTTTATTCCAACAGAATACTAATTTTAGCAAAACATGAACATGGACACTACCTTTGCAATGAATAAACAATGATTATTGCAACGAACCACGAGCGCTATTATTTTGAAATGAAAAATCCGAGTTTGTGTTGCCAGGCGAACGTTCTTGCCTACTGTACAGTAGGCCTGGCAAACTCGATTCATTTTAAGGATTCAGGTTATTCTGAGTCACTTACTAAACTGATCCGAGTCACTTGAGTCACTTGAGTCATTATTGCCAAATCTTCAATGAAACTTAGTCCTAGCCCATTCTCTCTAACCACTAACGTAGTAGGAAGTTCTGTAATGAAACTCAGTCCTAGCCCATTCTCTCTAACCACTAACGTAGTAGTAAGTTCTGTAATGAAACTCAGTCCTAGCCCATTCTCTATAACCACTAACGTAGTAGGAAGTTCTGTGGATTCACACGGTGCAGATTCACTATTCCAGAGTTTAGTGACAAACATTTATTTTAAAAAGGCACACATGAAAAAAGAAACACATCATTTAGCCACGTACAGGCAATGTCATAATAATAGATGAAAAAAAGCCAAATTAATTAAACAATATTACAACAAAAATAAATATAACAATCAAATATATTAAATACAAAAACAACAATAAAATGGAACAAACATGCAAAATGTGCAAATAATAAATCCTAAGAAAAAAGACATAACAATTTACATTATAGTAGCGCTTTTGTTGTGGAATTGCTTTACCCTGACTCGAGGAGAGACTTCACTCGCTCGTCTGAAACAGATCCAATCATGACAACGTAGCCGGCTGACTTACACAGGAACATGAGTCCTCCGCAACTCATGAGTCCTCAGCAACTTAGAGTCCTCGACATCTCATGAGTCCCATGGTCTGCGAGTCTGCAATGTTTCCGGCTCTGAGTCTGCGGATCGGGAAGTTCCCATAACCTGTCTCGGACTGTCGCTCTGCTCACTCGGTTGCTTAAGTTGAATTGTAGAGTTGTGTTTGCCTATGAAATTGTAAGTTATAAAGCTTTTGGCAGCTAAGATGGCTAGGACTAGGAGTAGCTAATGTTACAAGAGTTTTGCGTGTGGCGCTTTTATCATTTTATATCGAATTGTATTAGGACTCAACTGATCCGGGTTAATGATACTAAAGACTTGCGACTCATGAGTTATTTTAAAGACTTGTGTTACACTGTGAACACCTTCCTACGCCATCTTACCTCCTACTTGATCTTAGACACCTCCTACTCCAGGTTACACACCTCCTACTCCAGGTTACACACCTCCTACTCCAGGTTACACACCTCCTACTCCATCTTACACACCTCCTACTCCAGTTTACACACCTCCTACTCTATTTTACACGCCTCCTACTCCAGTTTATACACCTCCTACTCCAGTTTACACACCTCCTACTCTATTTTACACGCCTCCTACTCCAGT
>JACXGM010032328.1:0-12669 GCA_016801145.1 Umbra pygmaea | reverse complement strand
TTTGACAGCGAATAAATTGAAATCGGAAGCGTTTAAAGACTCTATTTCTCCATTGTTTATTTCTAAAGATATAGGGCTATGTATAAAAAGCTCCAATACCTTGTACCTCACGTTATGGCCCTGTATCAGCAGTTTTTGTAAACGTATGCTAGTTCCTGACTCATAACCACGTGACTTCCTGTCGCACAGTAGAGAAATTTCCGTATATTCCAGTAGAAACTCGCAGACAATCGGTGGGACGTGGAGGCATACAGTCAAGGGAGAAGCCCATCGGAACAAAATATTTCTTTCTCTATTTCTACTATGGTCTCAAGTCTCTACATGAGCGAGATTCGGGAATGCTGTCTATGCAAATGGGAGCAGATTCTTCAGGCGCGTCTAACATAAAAATTACCGCTTTCAGAGACGTTGCTCACAACACATCTACGTCATCACGCTCAGCTGAGGCTGCGCAGTATGCTCGGCTATCATTTTAAAAAGTTGTTCAATTGGGCTTCAAGCTCTCTCCGTTGAAATGAATGAGATCGTTCCATCCTGTTATTAATACATCCATGAAAATCTCTTTAGCCAATGGGGATGCACCCTTGTAAGGCCCACCCCCGCAAGAGGTTTGTGCCAGAATTGCAATCAAAAAGTTTGGAAGCGTAAACGAAAAAGCTGGGAGCGAAACTGCAAACGTGATAGAGAGAGCAAAAGACTGATCATTGCGAAAGAATTAGTAGGAACTGTAAACAAAATTACAAGTTATCTGTTTGACCAATAGTTTACAACTACAAAAATGTTTTGTTTGCAAGTTTTAAGTTTTGCTTTTGAGATTATTATTTTTTTGATTGAGTTAGTGATTTTTGTTTGATATTCAAAAAGTTTTGTTTGATATTATTGGCACAAATCTGATTCCATAAAAGTCCAGTGTTTAGTCAGAAGCCATCAAGGACACTGACTGAAATGGGATGGGGAACTGTTGGAAAACGGTCGGCTGGAACTGGGATGGTGTTTCCAGGTTATTGTTCAAACAGATAACGGATTAATTAAGTTTTCTTTAATAGAGACTTGAGAATAACAGAGTGCAGAGTGCAAAGCTTCTTGTAAAAGTTACATACAGATGATTATGTTTTGAGGGGTATTTTTTTTACAGTAGGAAGCAGAGATCAGGGATACATACAGCATGTAGAAACAGTGATACACATACAGCCTGGGGTTAAACCTCTGTCAACCAACTCCTAAAACAAACTCTGGCACACAGGTTATTGTATTTTCAAAGCTTCACTTAGATTTTTAGAAAAATGTTCCTGCCCTGGCTAGCTGATGCACACAGAAGCCTAAACATTTTCAAAAGGAGCTTGCTAATACATTACTGTTTGTACCAAAGCCATTCGTGTGGTGTCCTGTACACCAAAGATACATTTCCTTCAGTCCTTTTAGGCAAGTAAACAATGTCATAGAATTCAGCAGATATGCCCTCTATGTTTTACCAGGAACTGTTAACAGTGAGGTTAATTTTCAAAAGCGGAACCCTAGGAACTAGCTTCCTCATATAACCAGAACTTCTTGTTGTTGGAACATGTGCAGAATCACCATGCTGCTGTTGACAGTATTACATCCTAGAATGTCTGACCGCCCTAAACAGGGCACAACAGGGCATCTCATATGGTCCAGGGCTGTACATGTGCGCCTAAGTTGAAAAATGTAGGCGCACACAATAAAATCTAGGAGCACCTAATAAAATCTTGTTATTTACACTGTAAAACATACTTCAGTTTTCAGATTGCTTGACACCTGCCTTATAAACCTTTCCATTAACATTCACTGCCTTACTCCCTCTCATACATACCTTCTCCCACTGACACACACCTCTGAAATCAACCTCTGAATTCAGAACACACCTCTGAATGTATATCAAAGACAGACCGGCACATTGCCATTGGCCAACACTGCGCACAACTGATCATGTCTTTATTGCAATTCCTGATCATATGGCAAAATAAGCATTATAAAATCAATGTCCCATCTAAACTGTTATTTTTTGTAAATATCATATGTGTTCTATAGCTTGGTCACTGAAAGAGAATGTAGTTCAGTTTTTACTGCACCAAATTCTACACAGTGCACCTTTCAGGAACAAACACAGAAAATGTAAAGCAGTAAATGATTTCAATTTCAAATATAGTCAATGGCACAGGAGTGGGTACCTGTCACCCCAAATGTAGAGACAGGTAATGTGCACCCCGTCCCCATAATAAGAAAAATATGCTTAATAATATACATGTGTAACCCACCATTTCAAACTCATTCCAACACGCTTGAATATAGTGTAGATATATACTGATTGCACAACAATTCATCCTACCTGAATTGTTCATCTTTGAAGTCTGTGAAGTCCAGAGATGTCAATCAAGTCATGTCCAGCTGCATACTGTAAATGTCTTCCACCTGGCAAAAGCCACTTCATAGTGTACAGTGCTTAATGCTTTGTTAATACAGTCAACTCATCAACTATTTAGTCAAAATAAAATGCATCATACTACATCTGAAATGCCCACTAATCCAAAGATTAGTAGAGACATTTTCATCAATGAAGCAATGCTGGTTAGAGACTGCGTGACAGAGACGTTAGGCACCGATTGCACTGCATCGCAAGCCCGCAAGGCAAACGCATCCTGGTGGATTTCTCCATTGACAATGAATGACTTCTGGCGCAACGCAATGCATTTGACATGTCCAGTGGACACCATGTCATTGTACAACCAGAAGTTGAAGTTCCCAATGGAATGAGTAGCACAACACAAAAGAAACGGTCTTGCCTTGTGGAAGCACATGTGCGTTAAGTCCGCACAAGCATGCCTCTGCTTGGATTTTGCCATTCGTGCACTTCTTTTTTTAGTCTCAAACGGGTGGCGTTTGCGTATGGCAGAATATGGCCATTGCCATACCGTAGCAGTCAGAGTTCAGATAAACATCAGCTAATGATGGTTTTCTTTAAAGATTTTAAAAGGGCTTTAACCCTCCTAAATTTCCACCCAGGCCCCCCACAAAAATGTACATCTATGATCACCCCAGACTGATTATGTTGCGGTGGAAGTCCATTCATTTTTATACGAAGCAATGCGCACCACTTTGGCAAATCTACCGGATCCGATAAAATGTGGATGCGGTGCGGCAGGGGTCACAAGGGATGAAATAATTCAACTTGTGCTGTGCTTTGACGTACGGCAGCAGAACCGGAGGTTTATGTACCACCGAGGAAGAACTAATATGATGCTTTCATCTATGATTTTATGGGATTGCAAAAAAACACAGTAGATGGATTTCGTCACACAAACTATTGTCAATGAATACTACACTGAAAAAGCTCCTGCCAGTCACCTTGCTGGAGGAGGACAGTGGTATGCAACGTTGTCCTCCATCTTGAAAATGCGGAAGATTGATTACGATGTTGATTGCGGTGTACAAGTGTGTCTGCGTGATGGTGCCGTATGGTGATTTTTTTGCCGTGCCTGGTGTGAATCCAGCAATAGAAGTCATTAGAAACCTGCTCCTCCCAGTATTATCTCCGCAGCATCAGTCTCATAACAAAAGCAGATGACAACCAACGTGTGTGCATTTATTGATAGATCGTTGATACAAATGCATCTGAGTAGTTCTTTGTTTAAGAACTGTCATAAATGCAGTTTACATAATATGATGCTGGAGCAAATCTACATGGTTTCCCACTGTAAATTCTGGGCTTATTTATTTATTTATGAAATTCCTTTCATCCAAACGGCATGAGATATTGTGACTTTTCCTACTCTTGCTATACTTCATACTTCAGTGCAATTACGTTGCTAAAAACTGTTATAATATTCATTTGATAATAAATCCAAAGGCAAAACACGTGATAATTCATGATGAGCACTGCTTCTATGATCTTAACGCCGACTTGATTGAATCCCACTTCAGACAAAAACTACGTATTTTTATTATTATTCAAAAACACAATGGCAGATTTTAAATGAACATATAAATGTATTATATATGTTTACATTATTGCAAAAATATTATTATTTAAAAGAAATGTGTGGATTGAGTGGATTGGGGTGACTAATCATTTATAATTTTTTTTGTATCTCTCTATTGCTCTTCATCAGAAATGGAAAAAGAGTTGGTTTGTCCTCTACCCAGCCAGTCAAAACGGCATTGCAAGACTAGAGTTCTACGACTATTCAGGGGGAGGGGCTTATGACAAACCCAACACGAAGAAACTGGACAAGAAGGTAGGATTATATCCCAGGTCCTCCATCTGTTTTTAATACACCAAAAACCACACTAGAAATATACTATATGATCAAAAACATGTGGAAACCTCTGCTAATGGTGGAGGACGGCTAATGGTCTGGGGCTGTTTTTCAGGGTTTGGGCTAGGCCCCTTAGTTTCAGTGAAAGGTCACCTTAATGTTACAGGTTACAACAATATTTTAGACCAGGGATGGGCAACTTTAATGATAGAGAGGGCCACAAAACTATTATCCTCACTACTGGAGGGCCACTCCATATTACTGCCCATGGCATAGGAATGGGATGTATAACAAGCTCATATAGGTAAGGTCAGTTGTTTACATACATTTTACCATATAGTGTACATACACATCTGGAATAAGTTAACACTGCAAACATTTCTTAAATCAATCCCATTGAAAACCTCTGGTGGAGACTGGTGGAGAGCATGCCAAGACACATGAAAGCCAATTATAATTATTATACAATAGTGCTACACAATTATGGCCAAAATGATAATCACGATTATTTTGATCAATATTGAGATCACAATTAATTATCACAATTTCTTTTTATTTTAACCAACAATTTTTTATTGTCACAGGCTAATTATAACTGCTTTCACATCCATGTTGTGCTATATTCCTGCTAATGTTCAAATATGTGCATCAAAATAAAATTGTTCCTCTTATTCACAAATTCAGTGCATCTCCTTAAAGAATAAAAAAATAAGGAATGTATATTTTGTTTTTTTATGTGTAAAAACATGCAAACCATGATAAGGCTTTTCAATGCATATTGTCAAGCCCCTAGGGCTCCTGGACCAATGTGAAATGTTTGGGGGCCATACAAACAAGTCAACATCAAAATGCTGCACCCATTTCTAACTATATTGATATACATTTTTTAAATCCCTGCTATTTTTCAATTTCAAAAATGGTTGGTGTTGTAGAGGGTTGTTATTTTGTCATGTTGTTACTTTCTGTCTGTAATGTGTTTAGTTAAAATAATGACAGTCTAAAAAACATGACCAACTTTGAGGCACCACACCGGCTGTGTTTAACCCACAGGGATCCACCACTCATTCTTTTCGACTGATCTACCTCTTTCCAAAGGTACCAAGATTTAGTTGCTAGCATGTACGGTTCGCGAGATAATGGCGCTTGACTTTGCTAACCCCTCAAAATAACTTAACACACAGCCATTAAGGCTGGCAACAAAAGTGAGTACACCCATAAGTGAAAATGTCCAAATTGGGCCTATAAGCCATTTTTCCTCCCCGGTGTCATGTGACTCGTTAATTTTACAAGGTCTACGTTGTGAATGGGGAGCAGGTGTGTTAAATTTGGTGTTATCATTCTCACATACCCTCATACTGGTAACTTGAATTTCAACGAGGCACTTTATGGCTAAGAACTTCCTGAGGATTTGAAAAAAATAATTGTTGCTTTACGTAAAGATGGCTTAGGCTATAAGATTGCCAAGACCCTGAAACTGAGCTGCAGCACAGTGGCCAAGACCATACAGTAGTTTAACAGGTTTCACTCAGAACAGGCCTCGCCATGGTCGACCAAAGAAGTTGAGTGCACGTGCTCAGCGTCATCGTTAAAGGGGTGGGGGGGTCAACCTGTCAGTTCTCAGACCATACGACGCACACTGCATCAAATTGGTCTGCATGGCTGTCGTCCCAGAAGGAAGCCTCTTCTAAAGATGATGCACAAGAAAGCCCGAAAACTGTTTGCTGAAGACAAGCTGACTAACGACATGGATTACTGGAACCATGTCCTGTGGTCTGACGAGACCATGAATAACTTATTTGGTTCAGATGGTGTCAAGCGTGTGTGGCGGCAATCAGGTGAGAAGTACAAAGACAAGTGTGTCTTGCCTACAGTCAAGCATGGTGGTGGGAGTGTCATGGTCTGGGCCTGCAAGAGTGCTGCCGGCACTGGGGAGCTACATTTTATTGAGGGAACCATGAATGCCAACATGTACTGTGAAAAACTGAAGCAGAGAATGAATCCCTCCCTTCGGAGGAGACTTGGCCGCAGTGCAGTATTCCAACGACCCCAAACACAGCTCCAAGATGAGCACTGCCTTGCTAAAGAAGCTGAGGGTAATGGTGATGGACTGGCCAAGCATGTCTCCAGACCTAAACCCTATTTAGCATCTGTGAGGCATCCTCAAACAGAAGGTGGAGAAGCACAAGGTCTCTAACATCCACCAGCTGAGGAGTAAAAGAGGACTCCAGGGTTAAAGGCCTCTGTCGTCCGACAATGTGACATCATGGGAGCACCGTAACTATTTATACTTGCGCATGGTGGTCGCAACACTAGTTGCAGTATTCTCCTGTCGCAACTGAGGAAAGGCTACCGACTTTGCTATTTCTACGGACTAGAAGAAGAAAAAGGTAAACAATGGCAGAACTGGCAGTTGCATTGACATCAATGTCAACAGTGGCTAAGATGATATTGGATTCAATGGATGATGAAGAACAGCTGCTTTTGAGCCTGCTTGCAAAAAAATGTAGAAAAAGAAGGTGGAATGTTCGTCCTTTGAATATTCCCAGACATTAATATGATGAGTTCAATATCAGTGAGGATGATAGATGAAAAGAAGCATTTTGAATACTTCATAATATCTGCACAACGATTCGATGACCTACTTTGTTGGATGAAGCCTGTTTCCGCTTTGTCGCGTGCCGCTGAAAAAATAGAGTGGTGCACGACCTCTGGTGCACCAGTGAGATCTATGTCATTTTGACGTCACATTAGTGCGTGACAGGTCGGCAATGGTGAGTATACATAGGCCTTAAGGCAGTGCTTGAAAATAATGGTGGCCACACAAAATATTGACACTTTGGGCCAAATTTTGACATTTTCACTTAGGGGTATACTCACTTTTGTTGCCAGCGGTTTAAACGTTTATTGCTGTGTGATGAGTTATTTTGAGGGGACAGCAAATTTGCACTCTTAAACAAGCTGTACACTCACTACTTTACATTGTAGCAAAGTTTCATTTCTTCAGTGTTGTCATATGAAAAGTTCTAATCAGAAATTTACAAAAATGTAAGGTGAACTTACATATACTTATACACTCATACAATAGTGAAACCAGAGAAACCATTTAATTTTTTTCCAGAGCTAAGTGTTAGCACAGTGTTGCATGGTTGAGTGGTAAAAGACCCTGGTAGTTCAAAGGGTCAAATACTAAAACATTGTTTTTAACAGCATGATGTTGTTCCCATCAATCCTTATAGGTACAGATGAACATAACGTTAAGTACTCAATGGAAAAAAGTATCAATACCCAAATGCCCATTTTAAGGCAAGATTGATCAGTGCATCCCGACAATTGTTCAATCTTGTGATTCTATGTATATTGAACTTAAATTTTGTTCACATAAAAAATAACCAATCCTCTTCCTTCTCAGAAATCTGTTTATCAGTCTGCCTTCTCCGCCCCCACTGAAACTTGTCCCAAAAGACACAAATGAAATGAGTAATCTCTTTCATATCCTCCTCGTCTTCCTTTACAGATCATACGTCTATCAGAGTGTATCTCTATTCTCCCCTCCATGACTGAAGCATGTCCCAAAGAAAACATGTCTGCCTTCTGTGTGGAGACCAATGACAAGACACATGTGTTCGCTGCTGAAAGGAGCATCAGTAACGAGTGGGTGGAAAAGATGTGTGAGATTGCCTTTGGGGTAAGAGGTGTTTGCACATCAAGTGGTTGTATGTGTTATTGCCATCATGTAATTTAATTACCTTCTAGCATTCAGGCTTTGTAGCATTTCCACTTGTATACAATGAAGCTTGAATATTATTTAGAAAATGCTCACACTTAAGTCCCTGCCTTGCAGGACAAACTACGCCATGATAGAACGTGGTTTGAGCCTGACTATGCCTTCTCTGAATTTGCACGGCCCTCCAGCATGAACCAGTGCAAATTGGCATAGCGCTGCCCGGTATTTGGGATATATGAGTCGGATAATCTACCTTGACACTCGCTCTCCAGTGACCCCCTGAGGTATAGTTGGTGAACGTAATCATCTCGTACATGATCTGACTAAAGGCTTCCGTGTTGGATGAGCAGTAGGAAAAGAATCAGCTGGTTCAGTGACATGTGGTCGGAAAATAATAATAAATATACATATAGAGTGGAATTTAAGATTTTCTCACTTCTTTTTGCACCCGCCGCAACACAGCGCAAAGCCCGAATGCAAGTGTCTTTGCTAGTTTAAGACTGACGCAGTTGTACATTTTTTGTCTAGCGCCCGCGTCGTTTAAATACCAAATGCACCCTGCGCCCATTTTTGCGCCCATGGGCGTGCTGGTCTTACAGGGAGGTGTGTTCAGGATAATTCTAGGTGTATTGCTATCTTGAGGCATTGGAAAGCGATCACGCCATCGACCAACCAAAACCTGGTCGAAATCAATATCGCAGCATGTCATTATTATTTTAACAGCACATTAGTCAAATGCACCTAGGCGTAGACACAACGCGTGCACACTTTGCTTATTACACACAAACAGGGAAGAGCAGCAGCATACAAACATGCAAAAGAGTACAAATAAAAAGATTACGGTGCAAATCCGCCATTATAATAGCAATGCGCCAAGGTACAAATGCGCCTGGCTCTTAAAGGGAATGGGAGATTACACTCTGATTGGTTTATTGCATATTACACCCAAAACACACCCATGAATTAATGAAGACACTTAGTACAACCCTATTGAATCATGCGCGCGGCGCATGGACCCTTTTCCCCCTACTTCAAACTAGCAAAATTGGATTTGGACACCCCCAAAGCGCATTTGCGCCATGCGCTTCAGGCCGTGCGCTTGGATCGTTAAAATAGGGCCATTTACAGTATGTTTATTTATGTGGTTATCTTTCTTTCTGTAAGGTTATATAAAGTAGGATTGGAGTCTAAATTACAGCAGTAACAGAAGCAATGAATCTTTTCTTCACTCTCCCTCCCTCTCTCTTAGGCTGGAAGTGGTAGCCGCAGTAGTGTGCCTGACTCTAATGGAGGACAGACTGATTTACAGATGGCTGAGAATCTCATCTATTGCAGCAGAGAAGACGGTAAACAGTTTTCAACACATTTACTACATTTCTTAAGCAACAAGAGTCTGTTAATATACATTTACTGTATAATTTGCAGCAGGGGCATCAGATGGCTCAGTGGGTAGGGAGTTAGACTTGTAGTACACAGGTTGCTGGTTCGATTCCAGACTTTGCTAAATGTCGTTGTGTCCTTGAGCAAGGCATTTAATTCTGATTTGCTTCAGGGGAATGTCCCTTTATTCACTGGAAGTCTACACAGACAGTCAGCTAGTAGCTCTGGCAACCAGAGGAACTTTGCGGAGCTAGTGCAAGCTTTCGCCAAGTTTGACACAATGCCAGCAGAGCACCTAGCATTAGCTACTACATCTACATGTATGTCAAAGACAATTCAGAATGACATAATTTCAGCATCTGATTAGTCTATTGATTATTATACTCTTTGACTTCAGGAATTAGTTTCAACAGTCATTATGTTATCATAAGGCACTGAAAATACTGAGCACACACGTTGTGTGCCAGACTGCCAGTAGGCTACATTTATTTAAAATTAAACATTGCAGTTGTTGCTAAGTGGAGCGGTGGCATTGATTCTTAATTTCCCAATTTCTCATTCCTATCTGTATTTGTGAGAAGTGCCGCTCTCCTGAGTTGAAAGATTAATATCAAGTTAATAGACGTGTGTGCTCGTGTCGGCCGCTGTCCAATTCCTAAGGTTCTGATTTCTGAAATGCAAACATTTTTTGACTTCTTTTTTTTATAGTGCGTCCACGCCTGTGAGCACCCACGGAGGAAAACATAAATTGGCGCCTATGTAAGGCAATATGATCTCCATACTAAGCTCACTGGCTTCCTTTTTTTGCCATGCACCGCCACTGGATCTAGGTACAATAAAGTGGTGCAGCTTGTACTCCATCACCAATCAGTGCATTTAGTTGCCAATAAATGATCTATTACCTATAACAGTTATACTCAACGCCACTGAAAACATGATCAATTCACACGGCATTGATGGTGTGATGGTATTGATCTTGTCTTTCAATCGGACGTTCCGCGTTCAAATCCAGCACATGACCAAAGAACGTTTTTGATGTTAAATTAATCAGACACTATTCGTTACTGCTTTCATTTATTTCATTTTTTCACATAAAACTAGTAATGGGTAAATCTATTACTGATTGTAATCATTTTTTTCAACATGAGTGTGGCATAGAGACTAAATTGATTGGTCAGAAAGCCACACAACTCTTTGAATGCGTGAAGGCTCATTTACAAAAGTGATAGCCTCTATTGTGTTGGTAATGATTAGACATGTCGTTGCCATGGATTTGTGTAGTTGAATCTAATCTAATCACCCCCTCCACCAAAGTGAAGTCAATTGTGTTGTTTGCTTTGTTAATGTTTGTGTTGTGCATTTCTCTGAGAAGTATTATAATTATTTGTTCCTGTTTTGATAGACACGCTTATAAAGCTATAAACCTATTTTTTTGTATTTTATAAACATGAAAAAAGCTATTCATATAAGATAGTCTTTCCAAACACAAAAGTAATGCCTAAAATTCACGATAATTATCAAAGGCGATCTGGCCACAAATTCTATTGAAATATAATTATTACAATTAGTAATATATGTACCCAAATGGGTAATGAACGAAATTGTGTTCTTAAGTCATCTTTTGAACTCTGGAAGCATGCACTAGATTCGAACCCCGAATGCCCTGTTGAAAGACGACATCAATTCCATTACGCCATCAAGGACGGGTGAATTGTGTATGTTTTCGATGATGTGTTTAAGTCAAGGTATTTCAAGATATTTAAAATATATAGTAGGCAGTTTAGATGACAAATTTATATTGTAGGACAAAAGTTTAATGACTGAAGCACTACAAATAATACATTTAATTTTAGAACGTAGTTGTACTGTACACTCTAGAGAGATACAGGGGAAATGTTTTGGATGAATGTGCACCCTAGAGCCCCCTGGCGGCCATTCGTTGTATTGTTTTCTTTTAAAACAATACCGCTTTTAAAAGCCACTGAAATAAAATTCAATCGGCTGAAGTGCACCTCGGTATATCTCGGTATAGCCCCACCTCTTTTTCACAACTTTATTGTACCTACATCTGAACAGTGTTCAAAAACGTAAGGGAACACGCAATCATCACAGTCAATTAAACTTCAGGGATATCACTGATTACATGAGGAGACCTGGACAGGGCCATAAAGGGCATCAAACACAGCAGCAGGACTGGTATCTGCTCCTTTGTGTGAGGAGGAACAGGAGGAGCACTGCCAGAGCTCAACAAAATGTTGGAACAGCCTGTGCTTTCAATTGTTTACTTTGATTTTTGGTGTGAGTTTGAATCCAGCGCTCAGTCGGTTGATGATTTTGGTTTCCATTGACCGTTGTCACATCATTCTGTTCTCGAGAAATGACACAATGTAAAGTAGATTTTGAGCTTCAATATATTTCGGTCATCGAGACCCGATTTGGGCTTTGAGTGTTCCCTTAATATATTTGAGCAGTGTATTTACAGATGAATTTGGCAATCACTCTTTCATGAACAATGTGTTGATGTTATGGTTTTATGCTTAACCTGTCTCCCTACTCCCACTTCTCTTTCTTCCTCTACAGTGAATGAGTTTTGGGTGATTGTGCAGCGAACAGATGCTTCAGAGCGTTGTGGTCTGTCGGGGACCTACTGGCTGAAGGCTGACAATGAAAGTCTAAAACTGAAAGCATCCAAGTCCAAGAAGAATGTACTGGTGTGGCCCTACAAACTACTGAGGAGATACGGACGAGATAAAGTGGGTTTGTGCACGTGCCTCATATACATACCTCATCAATATATTCTTAAACAATGTTCCGTAGCAGGATTAGATGTGTTTCTAATTGCATCTGTCCAGAGGCCTGTGTGTAGGTATGAATGGGTTTGTGGTTACCTGTAAGATGTTACAGATAGTGTTGAGATGTATGTATATAGCTCTGGAACAAATTTAGCAACCACTGCAAGATCATCAGTATCTCTGGATTTTTATTGTTAGGTATGTGTTTGGGTAAAATTATTTTTTTGTTTTATTCAATAAACTACTGACAAAATTTAACCCAAATTCCCAATAAATATATTGTCCTGCAGGGCATTTATTATCAAAATAGACAAATGGTCAACATTGCAAATAAAAAGAATGCAAAGAACATATAAATACTAATGTGTTAACTTTGGTAGATTTTAGGAATCAATTTTTGGAGGAATAACACCGATTTGCAATTACAGCTTTCATGCTCCTTGTCATGCTCTCCACCAGTCTTTCACATTGATGTTGGATGACTTTATGCATCGTGTCA